>JABUQX010111016.1:20000-45000 GCA_015478945.1 Trachelipus rathkii
ATCCTAATTTAGGCCTAAAGTAGTTTTTTCAACACATTTTGAGAGATGGTCAGTTTCGTATCTGTAGGGAGTGCGGGTTGTTGTGTTTTTCGTGTGGATTGTCATGTACATAGATATAATTAATTAATAAGAAATTGAATATTTTAAAAAATTTGGAAATATTTTTAGTTACATCGAGCGAATATATAAATGTAGTGAATAATTGTTATTTTAAATAAAACTTAGAATGATTTTAATAAAATACGTTATGTAGGGAAGAACTTATTTTTATTTTTTATACTTATTTTCATGGCTAGAGATGATGTAAAGCAGTAAGTCATAGAACAAAACGTGGATAGCTTGGTGTAAAGGGTGTTCGGGGCTGACCTAACTTATTTTCTTGATTTATTGCTTTAAAGTACGTAAATATATGTTTTTAAATAAATTGAAATTTTTAGTAAAAAGTAATTTTAAAACTTGATAGTTTAAAACAGAAGTTTTGATTTAAGAATAATAATTCTTTGTTCAAGATAATGATTGAATTTATTATAGAGTTTTAAGAACTTTGAAATCATTTTAGTTTATTTTGAATGAGTAATAAATGTATCGTGTTTACTTACATAAATGTTTTATATTATACGATTATATGTGTAGTGGAGTGGTGCGCGTGTGGTGTGTGTGTGTGGGTCGTCGAGGTGGTAGTAATCGTGTTGAGTGTAGTAATTGTGTGTGTAGTAAATTACTGTGTGTGTGTAATCTGGTGTGTGTAAGTAAATCTGTTGTGAGTGTAAGTAATCTGTGTGTGATAAGTAATCTGTGTGAGTGGTGTAAATTGTGATGTGAGTGTTAAGGTTAATTGTGTGAGTGTAAGTTTGGTGTGTTAAGTAATCTGTGTGTGAGTGTAAGTAAAGTGTGTTGGTGTGTGACTTTAGTGTAAATGTAAAGTGTCTAATGGGTAATGTAAGTGTCATAGTGAATGTGTGTATAAGTGTCCTAGTGAATGTGTGTTAAGTGTGAAGTGTGTGGTGTGTGTGTGTGTGTGTGTGACCGGTGTGTTAAGTGTAATAAGCTAGTGTCTATGGGTAATGTACATAATTTTTTATAGTGTCATGTGAATGTGTGTTATAGTGTAAGTGTGTGTGTGTGTGTGTGTGACGGTATGTATAGTGTATGTAAGTGTCTATGGTAAATGTAAGTGTCATAGTGAATTGTGTATAAGTGTCATAGTGAATGTGTGTTAAGTGTAGAGTGGTGTGTGTGTGGTATGGTGTGTGTGTGTGTGTGTGTTGTGGTGTGTGTGTGTGTGGTGTTGTGTGTGCTATAATATATAATGTAATAATATAAATAAGTATAGTAATTAAAATAAAAATAATTTAACAATTCATAAAAATAATAATAAAATATAAAATATAATAAAATAATTAAAAGTTTAAAAAAATAAAAACATAGTTAATAAATATATGAGTTAAAGCGTAACATATGAGTTAAAGCAGTAAATATGGTTAGGCAGTAAAAGTGAGTCTAAGCAGTAAAACTGAGTTAGAGCAGTAAGGGTAAAAAAGCATACTACTCCTTGGTGTTAGCCACCTCTATTGATTTACTGATTGACTGTTTTTAAGGTATGTATGTTAATAATATATGAGTTAAGCAGTAAAATTGAGTTAGCAGTAAAGAAGAAAGTTGAAAATATGTAAAGCATGAAGTTAAAGCGAGTAGCAGAAAGTTGAAGCAGGGAAGGAAGTGTAAAGAGTAATGCAGTAAACAAAGCATCTAATCTTAGGTGTTAGGTAAACCTCTATTGGATTCTGTTTACTGCTTTTAAGTTGTAATGTATGTGATTAAAGGCAGTAAAGCATGAGTAGCAGTAAAGCAGAAAGTTAAAGCGTAAAACATGAGTTAAAGCATACTTTTTAGGTGTTGGTACCTCTATTGATTTACTGATTTACTGGCTTTAGGCTATGTAAAGCAGTGAGTTTAAGCAGTAAAGCTGAGTTAGAGCAGTAAATCAGAAAGTTAAAGCAGTAAAGCGTAAAACAAAAGCATACTAATCCGTTAGGTGTTAGGTAACATTCTATTGATTTACTGATTTTTTGCTTTAAGGGTATGTAATGTTAATAAATTGTGAGTTAAAGCAGTAACATATTGAGTTAAAGGCTGAAAATGATTTAAAGCGTAAACAGTAAAAGGCATACTAATCTTTGTTGTTAGGTAAATCTATTGATTTACTGATTTTCTGCTTAGGTTGTAAAGTTTTATGTTTTTCAATAATATTTGTACATTGTAGTAAAATAATGATTATTATCAGACACTCTTGGATTTTCTTCTTACATACAATCTTTTATAAAAATTTATAAATTAAAAGTATTAAGTTAAAAGTATTAAGTAAAAATATGTTTAATAATATATGTGTTAAATAATAGGTCTGTAATGAGTTCAGGTTTAAGGTTCGCGAAAATGTTTTTTAATAAAAATGTTTAGATTGAAATAAATGAAGACTCATAGTATATTTGAAAGAAATTCTTTGAATAGTTTAATATAAAAATAAAATGAAATGACTTATGGGTAACTATTTTTCATTCGCGCGGGAATATTGCGCTGCGGGCGGGCACGCGCGGGCGGGGGCGGGGCGCGGGTGCGAGGAAGCGGCGGGCGGGGGTGCGGGTGTTCGTCTGACTTTGTGGGAAGGGCATGTGCGCCCTGGTGTTCCGATTATGATTAGGGGAACTCAATATTAGTCTGTTCTATGATGTTTCAGGGTGAAAAGGCGAAAGGTTAGAAAATGCATATGCTGGCGGCTCAATCATCAAAAGATTGAGCTCATGGAGGCATCAATGCTGCTGAGCTAAGTTGGGCTCAATAGTTGAGGCATCAAAGTTGAGGCATCAAATTCGGGTAGTGTGGGAGTGTAAGTTGTATCTGTGTGTGTGTGGTGTAAGTGTATGGGCTAGTGTAAAGTGTCTATGGCTTAGTGTAAGGCGCATTATAAGTGGTATAGTTGTATGAATGTAAGTGAAAGTGTCTGTGGTGAGTGTGAGTGTAAGTGTATATGGGTTTGTGTAGTTGTTTGGGTGTAAGTGCTTATAGTGTCATAGTGGTGTATAAGTGGTATAGTGAATGTGTGTATAAGTGTATATGTGTATGTGTTTAATTATTGAAGTAATTTTGTTATTATTATATAGCATACATTATATCTGTTTTAATATATATATATATATATATATATATATAATTATATATATATAGGCTATGAGTTGGTAGAAAATAATTAATCATAGTAGGAAGCATTTAGCAATTGTATATACGCACATCGATCCTCTACCTTATAAACTAGGGTAGAACGATATTAGGGCTTTAGGGGTCAGGGGAGGCTAGATAAGGTTTGAAAAAAGGTGACATCTCGTGGACTATGTGGCCACTCCCCTTTGCATAATGTGGCACTCCCACTTGCAATCCATGGATCATTGGCACTCACCATGGACTCATAGATATCATAGAATAATAATAGAAACTAAAATAGAACATATAGATCATACGTTCAAGTTGGGAACGAAATATGTGACGGGTGGAAGAGTGGGAAAATTAGCGTGGGCAAATTTGACCCCATGGTATGCTGCAGGTCAGGCCCGAAATTATGGTCAACAGGTTAAGAATCAAAAAGGGCTAAGTGCTAAAGGAGGGACGAGAATTTACAGTGGGCCAATTGACCCATGGAAGACAAAGGGTTGGTCGAAAATTAGGGTTCTCAAAATTAGGGTTCCTAAAAATTAGGGTTAAAAATAAGGTTCTCAAAAATTAGGGTTCTCAAATTTGGTTTCAAAAAATTTGGGTTCTCAAAAATAGGGTTCTCAAAAAGGGTTTCAAGAATTTGGGTTCTCAAAATTTTGGGTTCTAAAAATTGGGGGGTGTGCACGTAAACGGTTTGCTACGCAACGTGTCCGAGCAACCGTTCTTCGAAGGGTTTGCAAAAAAATTAGGGGTTTCAAAAATTTGGTTTCAAAAAATTTGGGTTCTCAGAAAATTTGGTTCTCAAAAATTTGGGTTCTCGAAAGGGTGCCAAAAAGGTCAAGGCCAAAAGGTCAAGGTCAGGTAAAATTTGGGCTCAAAAAAGGTCAAGGTCAGGTAAAATCCGCGTTTTGGTATTTTGACCAATTCGGTAGTATTACTTATATACTACTTATATACATATATACCAGCTAATTCGTTGACCTTAGTGAATTAAAGCGATAATGCATTCCAGTTGTTCGCCTTACCTATCTAATGTACTAAGCAATGAATGAACGTTACATTAATTATTGCTTGTTATTTATGTTTGCAATCCTAAATTGCAATTAAACTTGCTTATTATGATTTCATCTCAAATAGTTTAATATCTACATATCTTAACAATTTCCCTATTCACAACAAATAAAATACTGACTATGAATAAAAAATTATCTATACAAGCTCTTTATATCGATGTTAATAACTAAAAATCATATGAAAATCCAATAACCTTATTCTTAATCTTCATATCTGTTAAATTGCAATATCTATCAAAATTTCACTCCATATATTAATATTATTGTTATAGTAGTATCGGGACAACTTCGTAGAAATTTTCTCTGCTTATATATTCTACGCGGGTTAGGGTTATCGTACCGTCCTAAAATTTGGCGTGTCCGTGCACCGCCCGGAGGGGGGTGCTGACTCTAATAGGATAGGCCGTAAAGATGAAATTTGGGAGCTGCGATAGAGGAGTCGAAGCCGGAGTCGGAGTCGGAGTCGGAGTCGGATCAGGATCCGGATTCGGATTTGGAGCCGGCACCGGTGCTGGAAAGCACGATGTGATACCGAGTTGTAAATATTTGTATAATAATACAATATTTGTATACTTATATGTGCTATCGAACCCGCAGATCTTGGATGTGAGGGTTATAAGTTCGTAAAGGGTGTCTGGGGACCCCCAAGAAGGGGGTCCCCAGACAGGAATGCATAAGAGAAGTGGAGAAAGGAGTCGGAGTCGGAGAATGAGTTGGCGTCAGAGGAGTCGGAGTCGGTACCGGCACCAGTGCTGGAGCCGGTGCGGTGCTGAATTAATAAATATTCGTTTAGTCATATTGGTATCAACATATATGTTTATAAGGTCGTAGATCGGTATATGAAGGGTTTGTAAGTTGTAAGGGTGTCTGGGACCGCGGAGGGGTCCAGAAGAAATGAATGGAACGCAACAAAGAAGATAGAGGAGGAGAAGGAAGAATGAAGAAGGAGGAAGGATGGAGGAAGAAGTCTAAGAAGGAGTCAGAGTTGGTACCGGCACCGGTGTTGGAGCCGGTGCGGTGCTGAGCTAGCAAACATTCATTTAGCTCCATATTTGTATCAATGTATATGATTATAAGATCATGGATCTCAAATATGGGATTTAAGGTTCTAATAGATGTCTGGGGAGTCCCCCAGAGGTGGTCTGCAACTGAAATAAAAGAGAAGGGCGTGATGAAAACAGACGAGGAGGATAGAATTGCCGGTGAGAAAGAGCACGGATAGCTCTTAAAGATACACCCGTTTTTCTAAGTTTGAAGATTACATTTCTATTTTCAAATCTCGTTTTCTTTTTATAAACGTGAACTAAAATATATTGTTTGCTATATTATTTTATAGGTTTCATTTTACATTTATTTCTTGTGTTTAATTTTTAATTTAAATTTTAATTTATTTTCAAATTGCTATTATTTTCATTTATTTTGTATTTATTTTCTGTTTTATTTGCTTAAAACATTTTGCTTTTATTAAAATTTTATGCTTTTCATGTTTAAAACGTAAAAAATTTGCGTTTTTACACACCCTAAAGAAGGTAAATCAGTAAACAACTCTCACCCTTATCCCACCTTGTTGTCTGCTTGGAGGGAATGATTGGGCTCCGCGGAAGATTGGGGTGATTCTACGGGTCACTTCGGGAATAGTCAGGGTGCTGGGGGTAAACAAATCCTCATTCCTTAGGTCTGGGTTGGGCCCCAAAGTTAACAAAATTCCTTTGAGAAATAAAAAAAAAAAAAAAAAAAAAAAAAAATTTAGTTATTTATTTATTTTTTATTTTGTATAAAAATCTATCTTTTATTAAATTTTTATTCTTTTTATGTTTATAACAAAAAAAATGCGTTTTTACATACCCAAAATTAGTAAATCAGTAAATCAAACCACCCAGCACCCTCCCCACACCCATGATCTACTGATGATTGATCTATTGATATTTGATTATGATCAATGTCATATTTTGTAATAAATCAAACTTTTATTTATTTTTATTTTATTTGTTTAAAATAATTTTTTTTAGCAATTTTTTCTTTTAATTTATTTAACTTAAAAGATTGCGTTTTTTACTCCCATCTAAAGCAGTAAATTAGTAAATCAGTAAACCATACTATCCACCCACCCCTCCTACCCATCAGCCAACGTTCTTATGATCTATTGATCTTTTGTTTCAAGTCACATTTCGAGTATCATTTTTGGATAACATAAAATAAAAATAGTTCTTTTACACCTGGATCAACGAATATATGCTACGTAACAAAGTTTTCATTAATAAAGCTTACATACATCACTGATAAGAATATAATGTACACGACAAACCTAGCATACCTTAAGAACGAATAATGCTAACATTAACAGTTCCATACTTAACAACAGTAAAGTACTAAATAGATACATAACCTGCATCATTTCTCAGCAAGATACTCTAAATACATTGTTAATTTTACTTAATATTGTAATTTTTACAAATTTTCATACTTGTCTAATTTTATACTGACCACGAATATAATGATTAAAGTTAACAAAGTTTTTGCAATAACATAGTAAATAATTTAATCAATTATACAATTTATCTAAATATCATAATTCTCACGATATTGAAACCCCCACTATAACAATTTTTATCCAAACTAACATAAAATAGATTTAATAAAATTCATAGTAAAGTGTAATAGTGTACTGATTAGTAATAAAAATTAGTAATCAGTAATAATACGCCGCCTCATACTACCCACCTACCCATCTTATGATTTATTGATCAATTCATGAAAATAATATTTCGAGTATCATTTTTTGGATTAAAGCCATTTATAATATAGCTATATCTTATTCTGACGCAATACGAATAAAGCTACGTACAAGTTTTCACATTCAAAAAGCCTAACATATATTAAATGACTAGAGATATATGTAAACGACATACTAAATACCTTACGCACGATAAAGAACTTATTAACAAGTTTCATACTTTAAAACAGTAAAGTGACATAGATACCAGTACCTATTCATATTACAAGCATATTTTAAATACATAGTTTAATTTTCATTAATAGTAAATTTCCCAAATTTTATCATAATTATTAAATATGTTTTTTGTAAGAATCATGCCTAACGTAACAAAGTTCTTACATTGATATGTAATATTTAAGAAGTTTTACATTAATTCTTAATATTTTATTTCTTTTGAAACATTAATTTTTTTTTATCAAAATAATATAAAAATAGGTTCTTTGATTAAATTCAAAGTAAAGGTGTTAATAGTTTACTGATCAGCAGTAATCAGTAATCAGTATAAAGCCAGCCCCAAAAGTCGCTTCCCCGCCACATATTCCATCTCCAATGAAGAAAGATATTTTACTGGCTAATTGAGTTATTTTGGATAACTCCAATTTATCTTAGCCAAATATAAATTGAAAACAATTATTAAGGTTGATTTGGTTTTTCACATTAATAAAGCTAACATAGTCAATAAAAACTTGAGAAACAAGTATTATTCAATCACCCTAGATTACCCTACGCAAGATAAACTTGCAACATTAACAGAAGTTCATATCTTTAACAACAGTAAAGTAACTACATTGCAATACAGAACGTAACATGTTACCTTTTTCAACATATCTCTACATATGATTTGTTTTTTTACATTAAATAGTAATATAACATAGTAATATTTACAAAAAATTATAATTTACTAATTTATACTAACAACGAATATATGCTACTTAACACGTTTTTTCACCATCATAGAGCTAACATCATTCATAACTGAACAAACCCATAATGTATCTGGAAACCTAACATACTTACGCTGAGAATAAAGGCTAACATTAACAATGTTCCATACTTTAACAACAGTAAAGTAAACTAATTGCATAAGACGTACCGTATTCAACTTTTCAACATAGCTGCTAATTATTGTTTATTTTTAACATTACAAGTAATGATTAACAAAATGTATCATAACTTTAACTAATTATCATACAAACCAACGAATATATGACTAAGGTAACCAAGTTTTTCAACATAATAAGCTAAATTATCATGACCTGAATAAGAATATTAAATATACAACGGACAACTACATACCTACATATGAATATTGCCTAACATTGCAAAAGGTTCTTACTTATCAAAGGTAAAGTAGCTAACAGTGCATAAAAAACTCAATCTATCTCTCTCCACTTTCCAACATATCATCAGCAGTAAAGCAGTATTACCAGCAAAATTCCATTAACAAGTGTCCCCATCTATACAAAGTTTTTCCAGTATCTTGAACTTGAATTGATACCTCATTCAACAAAGTGTACGGCATATCAATATAACATATTTTGAACTATGAATAAACGTAAGACATTAGGAATTCATGGCCAAACTAACATTACTCGCAAAAATTACTAGCCGACGTTTCTAACAATTATCACCAGTAATGTATATCTTACATAACTTTCATTTTTTCTAACAAATCAGTCGTTAATTTCACATTGTTAGTATATTTAACAAACGTAAAGAATTAACATAGCCTAACATATCTACAACCTACAATGGGCGAAAACCTACAAAAGATATTAACATAAATAAGACATTAACATTTGAACTTATGAATAAGTTCTCATCTACCATAATCTACACAAGGGTCAACTATCTTGCTTTTTTCCAGTCTTTATAGCAGCTAAGATTAATTATACTAAAATTTCTTAACAAGTGTCAAAATATAAAGATACAGCATCTTGACTTAACCATTGATACTACCTTTCATCAAGTGTGATTGCTATCAGATTAATATCTTTTTGACTATGAGTAACGTAGACTTAGCAAATTTTCTGTAAACTACATTACTCGCAAAACTAATATAGCCCACGTTCTAAAACATCATCAACAGCTAACAAATTAATATACTCAAACTTATCATTTTTTTAACAAATCAGTGTTAAACATAACATCACCTGAAATAAGAATAAATGCATTAAATTAACAATTTATATATTCTAATACATAGTTTTTTAATTTACATTATATCAAACTTAAATTACAATGTTCCATACTTGTCAAAGTAGTACTAATTTAATCATTTCCTTAAACTGCCTCTTTACATCCTACAAATTACCTACCTAGATAATAGGGGTTTATTCAAACTTACTAGAAAACTGTGTTCATTAACATATCATCGTGTGCATTTCTTCTTAAAAAGATGCTCTCACTCCTCAACATAGCAATCTCAATCTTTACTATACATAACCGAAAAAATTATTATTATTATTATTATTATTATTATTATTATTATTATTATTATTATTATTATTATTATTATTATTATTATTATTATTATTATTATTATTATTATTATTATTATTATTATTTATTATTATTATTAGCTTCTTTATGTAAGGGAATTGAAAAAAGTTTTTTTTTTAAATATTTTTATTACATACATATTTACTATAGTTTAAAATATACAATATATATAAACTTGACACTATGAGTAAATAAAACTTATCTCCAACCACCCCTAATTGGTTAGGCTCTGTAGATATTGTCACATATTTGCCAGTTATTTCATTTCTGATAGTTATTAATATATATTTTAACAATTGCGTTTTCGAACATTCATCAAGATCATGGTCTGCAAAAGTTCGTATCTTAGATGATTCAGATTTTGAAGAAAAGTTGATAGAGTATGTAAGACTTTTCAAAGAAAAGAATGGTATTGAAATTTATATTAACAACATTAGGAAAAATTCTGGAATGCGGGTCGATGCTGAACTGACTTAATTCTCTCGAAAAACACCATCAAGAGAAGATGGTAGGAGGATATTGATGAACGAATGGGTCAGTATCAAACTAGCACTGAATTTTTCAAAGCATTTTCTTAGCATACTTCCATCGTGAGCGCAATATTTTCTGCAATCTTCAAAATGTCGTATTATTTATCTTTAAAGTTAACATAATATTCTTCAAAGTCTTTTTTCACTAGCAGACATATTTTCTATTTCTATGAATTTCTTATCAGAAATAGAGCCTTTATAAAGCAAAGTTTCTTAATTTAAAAACGTATATGGCAAGAATCCCTTAGACAGTTTTTCGTCATTATTACCCTTATATTTAGACATGTTTTTCAATGCACTGTCAAGGATAGTGTGATTGAGTATGAGACTAATGGGTTAGGGGAGTGCTTCAGATAGCGGGTGGTGTTGAGTAGGTTAGGATGAATGTAGGGAGAGAAGTTTTACGAGAGATTAGTAGGTTAGTGGTGGATGCAGGCAATTATAGGTATCATTTTTCGATACTTGATTTGGCTGTTAGGTCAGAAAGAAGGGTAAATAAGGAGAAGCTTGAATATGCGCGAGGATTATGTGAGACTATGTACGCGCAGATTACTTACTTTTTAGAATTTGTAGATGTTAGTGAGTGTGACGCACGGGTGTAATGTAAACTCGCTGTTATTTGAGTTCATCTTTATCCTGTAAGTTGGTAGATTTATGATGTATTCTCAAGGATTGATGTATGGTAAAGTTAGATAGTATAGAATATTAGCGTATCAAATTATATATTGAGGACGTGTGCTATGACTGTGTGGCAGATAGGATCGGTATGTTGGGCGTAGAGGTATTTCTGATGTCGTGTAGTGATATCTTTCGTTATATTTGATAGTAGTTATTCGATCGCAGAGCAGTTGTGTGCTTGATTATGGTACATTAGAGAGATTAGATTAAGGGCTCTGATTATTAGACCTTATATGTGGCTCTCTATGCTAGTGGTGTGAGATGTGAGAATAGATATGTAGTAGTATGAGTTGGGGTGATAGGGAGGGATAGGACGATCAGTCGTGGGTGGTAGGTATGTGAGGTGTAAGGTACGTGAGTAATAAGATAAGAGTGGGGAATATCAGATGAAAGGCTGCGAATATCTCAAGATTTAGGATTTATACTGATACTTCTGCAATCATAGAGAGTAGGAGAATTGTGCGATAAGGTATAGGAGTTGAATCGTGGTATGGGAATTGAGGAGTTGGTCGATTCCTGTCAGTAGAAGGTTAGCTAGCGACGCTATGTGCTAAGAGTAGGTCGTCGTCGCTAATGATGAGGTGATTAGTATTTCGAGAGTGGTACATCATAGTCTGATACTAGTCAGCGAGGTTGAGGATGAGAGTGGGTACTTAGGGTAGAATGCATGGGTATGGTCGGATCGCAGAATAATAGACTGTTGGGTCGAAATAGTGTGCTTGTGGCGGCTCGCTTAGCGGGTGACGTGTTGCTAGCATGATATATAGAGGTCGAGTGCGTTGAAGCTTGGCGTTAGCGAGCCGTTAGCTTTTGGTGAGATTACGTAGTTTGTAGGAAAGAGTCTTTGTTTAGAGATAGGATATTGGAGGTATACATGGGGTTAGATCGTGTTTGTGTAGTTTATCTTTTAGGATGTTAGATGTTTGTATGCGTTTAAGTGTAGGTTATGTGAAGTGAAAGGTTTTACGGCTGGTGATGAGGAGTGTGAATTTGGTATGGATTATGGATATTGTGGCGGGTGTAGTGTATGAAATCGATGAGGTATGGTGGAGGTAACAGGTATGTGTGGGATAGGATGTTGTGTTGCTATGATTAATGTAGTGGATCATTAAAAATTTGAGATAGTGAGTAAGGTAGTGGAAGCTAATGATTTATTAGATAATGGATATGTAGGTACGTGGAGATTAATAGACCGGAATGCTACTATGCGATTTAGTAGTAGTATAGTTTATGTAGTGCGGTAGAGGATATATAGGTGAAGAGGATTGTTAGGATAGTGCAGATATGAGATGTGAGAAGCAGTATGAATAAGTTAGTATAAGCCTTAATAATTAATATACATATGATATTCATTTTTTATTCATGTGTATTATTCAATATTGTGAGTTATGTTAGTGTATTGTAATTTATTAATTACTGAGTAGGCTTCATATAGGGGTTATTATTAGCGAGCATTATCGGTGTTAGTTTTGAGATTTATGTTATATGTGGATATATAGATGTGAGATTATCAAGAGTTAGATGTACTGTATTAATGTAGTAAGGTGTTACTGGTCGTGTGTTAGGTATATATGATTTGATATATGGGTGGTGATGTCTATTATAATTATGTTACTTAGAGGGCGTATTAGTATGGTTAGATGGTACGATTATATGTAATGGGAGAGAGTCTATTTCGATGTCGGTAGTGGATAGTGATATTCATATTATTTTAGAGATTACTTTAGATTGTTATTATAGTTTGATTATAGGATGAATTGAGCTGGGCCTGGTTAGTTTGTTTGATCTATTTGGTATGTTATTATTGTGTATGTATATATGTGTATTAGATATTCATTGATTGTTATTTTGATTCTGTCGATTATTTATGTTTATTTTTGGTATGTATTGATAGTATTATTATTAAGTTATTATTATGATTGGATGTTTGAGTGTTTGATTTATATTGATTTGTTATTTTTTAGTTCTGTTTGTTTTTTTGTTTTTATTAATGATTGTTTATTTTTTATTATGTATTTATTATATTAGAGTTTTTTATTCTCCATTAATGTTGATTATTATTTATGTATATTATTATTTTTGATGTATATATTATTATGTATAGTGATTGATTTTGTGAAGTTATCTATTGATTGATTGATTTCTTATCTATGTATTATTATATATATTATTATTATTGTAGATCTTTATTAATATTATATTATTTATTAGTTATTTATTAATATTGATTTAGATAATTTTAGATTAGATAGTAGATATATATTATTATTATTATTATGTAATATAATTTTTTAGATTATTTATTATTGATTGATTATTATTGAAGTTGATTCGATTATAGGCGTAGCTGTAATCGATATTTTGCCGTCATGTATTATATGTATGTTATATGTGACAAGTATAGGTTGAATATACTTCTCACGATAGTGGGGTTAAGCGTCGACAGCTAATATTAGGTGTTATAAGTAATACGGAGCTGAATATAGGTTATAATATAATATAGTTATATATATATTAGTAGTATATTATATATAGTATGGTAATTCGTATAGGTGTAGATTAGTAATAGGGTTGGACGTTGGTAGTAATGTGATATGTTGGGTTATCGTGGTGCAATTTTATTGAATTATATGCACATGTAGTTGCGGGTAGATGTAGGAGCTGGGGATAAGGCGTGATAGTAAGTAACTATCGGATCTAGTAGAGCTGTTATTATTATTTTGTTGTGTATAATATATTAGCGGTTATAGTAAGTGATATAGGTATTTAGATAACATACTTAGATAGGGATGTATTAGAGTATGGTATGGTAGAGAGTGGGTGTATTGCTCTGTTGTAGTAATTGTATACATTATAGGATGTCTATAGTAAGGTTCTTCATCGTTCTGGACGAACCCTGTCTTCCTGTCTTCAGAGTGGCCAACTGCTTCAAAATGGCCGCGCGCTGCCGTCTCCTCCCAAGATCGCTAGGGGGCTGAATTCCAGATTTTGTGGATGAGGGTTAGGGTGACAGTCTAATTAGGAATGTAATTGACAGTTTTGGGAACGTGGGTTGCAATTTGTGCATATTTGGAAGGTGGAATTTTGATTAAGTTGATCTATATATTAATACTGTTGAATTTAAGGGTGGTTGCTGCATCTTTAGTTTGGCTAAGGATGACTTGAAGTGTTTGGTAAGAGTTTTCATTCAGATCTATTTCTGGGTGGATGTTCATGTTTAGTATTTGTTTTGGTTTTCGGTTTCTTAAATAGTTTCGTTAGGAGGGTGGTGGTTTGTGGTTTTTGGTGTATGAGATGTTGTTTTGTGGTGGTTTGGCGTAGATTCCAGATTTAGTGTTTGGGTAAATAGTGGTTGGAGATACGTTGGATCTGCTGTGTTGCTAGACTAAGGTATTGTTGGAGATTAGTGTTGAGATAGGGGGAAGTTGTATTGGATATCTAATATTTATGTTGAATATAGAATAAGAGTAGAATTGAGTAGCCATATTGCGATTGTTCATGAAGGGTGGTTAGTGTGATGACTAGTTAGAAGGATAGTTGTGTTTTAGCTCTTCTTGGACGATGTTGTGGTTATTGTGGCGAAAAATGTGGACTCCTGTGATTAGAAAAATTCTAAAGTGAGTGTTGAAGAGGTTGTATTGTTTTGGAGGTATATGTCGGTGTAGTTTGTCTTGATATTTCGTTGGTCAGTTTGGGGTGTCATGGAAGTGGGGATTGTCGAGGTCGGTAGAATTTTTATATGTGGTAGTCGGATATCTTGTTTGTTATTTGTGAATTGTCAGTAGTGGTAATGGTTCTTAGTAATGCTTGTTCTACGTTGTTTGCTGTGATGTTGTTTATGTGTGTCTTATCGTGTGTTTGTGAAGAGTCAATGTGTGATGTGGTAAGTGCGATGAGCCGAATTTTTTTGGGGGTGTTTTGTTTTTTAGCATATGTGTGTTTTTAGTGTAAGCTGATTTTGAGTTAGCGTGGGTAGGTGCGAGTGTGTCGGTCTGGTGTGATTATAGGAGAGAATGGTGTGATTTTTTTGAGTCAAGCGGACATGTTCTTATGTCATTAGCCAAGTTTGAATTTGGTTGATATTTTATTGGTCGATTTGTAGCTATGTTAGTTTCTGTGAGTGTGGTGGTAAAGTGATTTTATCTGTGTGGGTTGTTATATTTTGTTTGTGGATGTTTTGTGTAAGTGGTAGGTCGGGGTGTGATAGTTGAGATAGGGTGGGGGATAAGGTTTCTCCTTGAGGTTAAACTTTAATATTTAATTGTCGGGATTTTCTGTTGTTTGTTTGTATTGAAAGCGGTTCTCTTATTAGAGTTTGATATTCATTTCTTAAATAAGTGAGGATTAGTGATTATTTTATTATTTATGGATAAAGTTGTATTTAGGTACGACTGTGTTAGAAGCTTTGTTTGATGATCGAAGTTGCTATTAAGTATTGATTTGTTGGTGGGTTTGAGATTTTTAAGCGTTTTCTATTGTTTGTATGATGTTTATGGGGTTGTTATGGTTGAGTGGTTCGTGTTGACGGGTGTATGATAACTTTTGTTTGAGGATGTGTGGTGTTATTTTTTTCAAAATGGCATTTCCTAGAGTTTACTAGTGTGGGATAGTAGTAAGATTGAACTGATATGGAGGAGGGGGTTTGAGGGGTCCTTTTCTGGTTCAGCTTTGATATTATGAATTGCCTCTTTTCATAGGTGGAGGGATAGAGTTTAATTGATGGGCTATAATATATATATAGTAATCTATAATAGTTATATTAATCTATATTTTATATATATTATATATATGAATTATTATATATATATAGTATATATAGTATAGTATAGATATATATCAGAATGCTAGAATGCAGTGGTTCTTCTAGCCTCTTTCTTGCGCCTAGATTTGCTCTGGCTAATTTCAAGTTTTTAGGCCGAGTCAAACATTGTTATGTTATGTTCTGAAAAGGAACGTTTACTATTTATAAATAGAGGTATAGTTTCTATCATTAATTAGCCAGAGTTATTTGCTGAATTTTCCTCATAGGATGTGTCATGAGACAAACGAGTTCATTAAATCAGCATCCATAATAATTGTGATAGTATTATTCTTTAAGGGGTTGTACAACTGCTCAAAAGACATAAAAATACACTATAAGGAGATATAATATAGTATATTATATATATATATATATAGTATATATATATTATATATTATATTATTAGCTATATATATATATATATATTATAGTATATTATATAGTATATATATATATATGTATATAACGGTATATTATATAATAGATATAAGTATATAAGGATAACTATAATCAATGAAATAACAAAGTTGAGGAAAATTAAATACGATAATTTTTAAATGAAAATGAATATAAATATGGAAATGTTCGAGATTTTCGGTCCAGCCTGATTGAAGTGCGTCACCCGAAGGTGAACGCGTCCACACAGTTTGAGACACTGTGCTAGATGGGATTGGTTAGTATTGTATAGTATTGTATTGATAGAGTATTTATTTGTGTTTTAGTTTGCTGTACTGATTTTCTATGTGTGCTCGTGTTTATCAGTTTTTATTTCGCTGTTAGGTTGGGTTAACTATTGTTTTGAGGTATCCGGGGAATATTTGGTTTGAAGCATTTTTTTATATTGCGGAAGTTTGGATAGTTTATTTGTGTAGAGGTATTTGTGTGTTAAGGTTATGTGTTGCTTTTCTATAGACTGAGAATCCAGTCAGCGTTTTTGTAGTTTGAATATGTTTTTGTGATATGGTTGTATGTAAGTAGAATTATTGTGTTTAGGTAGAGGCTAAGTTTTTTCGTCCTTGAGCGAATGGGATTAGTGTGAGTGAAGTAATGGTTTACTGCGGCCTGATGGTGTTTTTTTTTTTATATATTTATGATAATGGGGAGATGGTCGGAGTTTAGTTCAGTTTGTATTGACCAACGGAGTTTAGAGTGTAGATTTGGGGAGTATAATGTTAGGTCTTGGGATATGTATGATTGATTTATTTGTTATGGAATTCTAGTGTGGCAGTTTTTATTGTTAAGAATGTTTAGGTGATCTAGGTTTGATATAAGGTGGGTTCCTCTATGATCTGATTCTTGGGAGTTGTACCATGTCGGGTTGTGGGAGTTGAAGTCTCAACAACAACAAAAATGCTTATATACGCAGGTACACATGAACATATTTAGGCGATAACATAACTGTAAGAGGGTGTGTATGCATTTATGCGCACACGTTTGCGTATAAAACGTGTGCGTTGTTATCTGTCCCATTATTAAGATCAGAGGAACATTTAAGCTGCGTTTCCAGAAGCCCGACTGCAGCCCGGGCAGGCACACAGGCGCACATGCATCGTTTCCAGCGCCCGTTTGCGCACTTCTACGTCATGTAAACGTCACAGTCAGGCGAACGTTGTAAATTCTGATATCGGGAATTAGTAATTGCGGGCTTGCGAGGATCGCTGAGCGAAGTCATTCAGTTACAAGACGCTTGAAATGGCTTGCCAAAGGTTTTTTTAATATATTTATGTTAACCTTTCATATAGGATACTAAATTTGTAGAATTTCTTCAAAGGCTATTAATTTAAGTATAAGATTTGCTTACAATTGTAGCTTGATACGACGCGTCGGTTCGGCCGTTTCCTCAATATGCAAAAAGTTCAGTTTTTGTGTTTGGGTGAATGTAGCTTATTTATTCTAGCGTTTCGAGTCGATTTTTCACGGATGCAGTGGGCTGTCTGGAAACGAAGCTTAGTTTTGTGGCTTGCTAGAGTTTGACTGTAGAGAAGATATACATCATTGCAAGTGAGTCACATTAAGAAAATTTATTAGAGAATTCAATTTTTATTGATAGGTATTTGCGGCGCGTGATTTTTTTCAATGTGTGACTAAACGGGATTGAATTTGGCTATCATTTATTTTGTTTTATTTGTTAACTTCAAAAAAGTCATCTTAGTTACATATTTAAACGAAAAAAACTCTTGATAGTAATTAAAATTTATTTAACTGTTACTTTGTAATTTTCATATAAAAGTCTATATATAGTTCAGTTATATTTGTGTTTGCATATATATATATTATATATAATATATATTAATATATATAATATATATTATTATTATATATATTATATTTTTATCAGGCTTGGGTTCAAGTAACATTTTTTCAAGTAAAGCACAAGTACAGTACTTAGAATTGTTCTTGTAGAGTGCAAGTGCAAGTGCAAGTGCAAGTTGCAAGTGCAAGTGCATAGTGGCAAGTGCAGTGAGTGCAAGTAAGTGGCGTGGCAGAGTGCAACTGAAGTGCAGAAAAGTAATCAGAATTTGTCAAGTTGGCGTATAAGTGCAAGTACAGTATTTTAAACTTGCATATATGTTTTAATTATATAATAATATATATATATTATATAATATATATATATTATATATATATATATATATTATTATTATATTATTATATATATAGAAGTAGTATATTATTATATATATATTATATATAGTTAGGTATATATTATTATATATATATATATAATATGTTATGATATATTATAATTTATTATATGTATGTATATATATAGTATATATTTTATTATATTATATATATATATTTATATATATAGTAACTATATATATATACCCGCTCTCTCCCAAGACTGGGGGTAGGTCTTTAACATGCATCGGTAGGTCAAGCATAGTATAGAAAATATGCAAGCAAGTCGAAAGAAAGCCCAGCCTTACGGCCTCTTTATTATACCATTTAGAGAGAATCGCCGCAATCAGAATCACATTGAGTTCACGGGACGCGAAGACCATTATGGCATCTAGTCAGTGTGTAGTTCATAGCCTTGGCCCAGGCTGGCTACATAATAACCGCCTCACAGTAACGCTATTCAATCTCCTAATTTGCACCTTTTCTTCTCGCATCTGCAACTTTAGACTTTCTTCTCACTCTAGGCATTCCTTTACTGACTCAATCACTTTTTCTTCGGTCTCCAGCAGGTTTCGTTCCAGCACAACTAGTTCTGCACCCCTATAGTCTCGTATAACAATCGACTATTCATCCGTCTTTCCTGACCAACATCTCAAGACATACTTTCTTATTTTTTCATTTCCTTTCTTAAACACACACTCTCTAATACGTTCATTGCGCTCATATTAGATCGATTTTCTCAACTAGAATCGCAAAGATTTGTCCACCTGAAACATTGTTACTTTAGATCTATAAATCTTATTCCAGACATACTCTCCTCCAATATGTACACAAATGTATAACATGAGCCTGCATGTAAGATAGCGCACTCAAAAGCTAGGTCCTTTACCTCATCCTCAAGGATTTAAATTGCATAGCTTACTCCATTAACATACTTTTTCTACAGCACTGATCATCCGTTCCCCTTTTTATCCCACATATATCTCTAATTTTAAATCACATTTTTCCAGTGTTCAACCAATCTAGCATAATTCACCGGGACTGTAGTCAAGGCCAACCATAACCTTACTCTTATTACGTTTACTTTCAAACTTTTACACACATGCCAAATCTCTCTACAATCCTTTCAAAGTCTCTTCAGATTCGGCACACAAAAATATACTAATTATAGGTAGGGAACCTTCTACTCTCTTTCATTCTCAATAATTCTAACACACCCCTGGTATTTCCACTTAATTTCATTTCAATAGCCCACCATATACAATTGAAAATAACCAGGAGACATAACATCGCTGCTCCTCCGCTTATTAAATTTAAATTCAATCACTTTCGCCTATTTTTTTACACACGCTTCACTACGTCATACATCTTTTGATTCATTAGAAGTTTTACAATAACAACCGGCACGTCCTTTGACCGTACCTAGAGCTTTTCCTATAAATCCTATCATACGAACTGTTGCAAATCATAAAACCTAATAAATTTTATTCTTCTTCTCTCCTCATTTTTCTCAATCATTTGTTTATTATTATTATTTGATCCTCACATCCTCTACAACTTCTAAACTCACCTTGTCTTCACCAATAGTCCTTCAGTCACTCGACGCATCTTTCGACCAAAATACAATAATTATAATATCTTTAAGTAGTTATAACTTACCCTTATTTAAGGGTCTATTATTGCTCTCCTGCCAATCCTCGGATTCTATCTTAAAATGCTTTCTTGAGAAGATATTGAACCAAAATATTGAACCTATATATTATATTATAATATAGTATTTATTATATTATATATATTATATATTAAATTATATATATATATATATATATTAATTAATATATATATATAAAATATTTGATTATTTTACATACATATATATATTATATATTTATATATAGTTATATATATATATATATATATATATTATATATGTATATATATATATTATATAATATATATATATATATATATATATTTCTATATATATATTATATATATTATATATATATATATTTATATATATTAATATATATAATTATATATATATATATATATATATATATATATAGTATATATAAATATATATATTATAATATATATATATACTCGCTCTCACCATGCATTATATATATGATAATTAATATAGTTATATATTATTATATTAAAGTATATAATATAAACTAATATAAGTATATATATATATTATATATTATTATTATTAGTTATATATTAATTATAGTATTGATATAGATGACATGCATTATAAATCTTAAAGAAAAGATTCAGCGTAGATATCAAAAGAATATAATAATTCAAAAATGTAGGAAATTAAAAAGAAAAAAAATGGCGGAAGTTTAACCAAAATGATCTACAGTGAGTCTGCAATTTTCATTGCAAGATCAGTGAGCACTTGGTTTTTAGATACTGAAATACAAGGTACAGTCATCAGACTGCTGAGTGGATTTCAAAAATGTATTAAGTAGAATAAAGTAAGAACTTTTACAGCAAGAATAAGATAAATATATAATTAAATATTATATATTATATAATAATAGAATAGATACATTATATTAAATAATAGTATAATATATATAGTATATATTATATATATATATATTGTATTAGTATATATTATTCTAATATTATATAAGGGGAAAATCTGACGAAAAGTTGTTGAGCATGCGAGGAATATAAGATAGTGTTATATCTAGTCACTTATAATAGTATATATATATAGTTATATATATATTTATATTATGTATATTATACTTTATTAATTTATATATATATATTATATATAGGTATATAATATATATATATTATATATATAGTTATCTATATTTATTATATATATGTATTATATATATATATATATATATATATTGATATTATTATATATTATATATATAGATAGTGTTATTATATATATTAGTATAGTATATATAGTAATAGGTTTATATATAAGTATGATAGTATAGTTATATATATAATAATATGTATTATAAATGTATATTATATAGTAGTAGTTTATATTAGTATAGAGTTATATATATAGTATATATATATATATATATCTAGTTATTATATATATTATTAATATATATATAATAGTATATTGTATATAATATATATTATATATTATAATTATAGTATATATATATAGTTTATATATATAATTAAGAGGATATATATTAATAATATATAGATATATATATAATACTATATGTATAATATATAATATATATAGTTATAAGTATTAGTATTAGTATATATAATATATAGATTGAGATAATATTATAATATGTTGTTATATATGAATGAGTAGTGTAATATTATAGTATAATAATTATAATGGTATTAAATATATATGTTCTAATATATGGTATGGTTAAATATATATATATAGTATAATAAGTTTCGAATATATATATATATAGTATATACGGTATGTATAGTATATAGATAGTACTATTATATATAAATATAGGTGAAAATTCGTATAATGGTAATTTTTAATAAGTATCTAGGTATTACAGAGAGAGTAGGGGAATGTAAACTTGCGGTCTGTATGGACGGGTGAATGAAGTCAACGTAGGCGGGGAGTCTTTACTTTACAGGGATAAGTATTCATTGATCTGGGTTTTAATCCCAGTGTGACACAAAAGCATAAGGGTTAGCGTTTGTTGATAGAAATAAATATATGATTATATTGAGATGTATTTATATTAATTTTTTATATAATAAATGTATAATTATAATAATTAATATATAGAAGTAATAATTATATATGTATGGGATGAATAATAATGTAATAATAATAAAGTAATATATAATAAAATAATAAATGGTCATATAAATAATAATAATAAAATAGAATTAAGATAAATAATAATGCTCAATAATCTCACTAATAATAATAATATCAACATATAATTTAATAGATGGAAGAAGTTAACTTAATCTTACGTAAAATATGGATGATAATAATAATATAATAATCAATAATATAATTAGATAAATTAATTAATCAATAATAATCATTTCGAAAACAGATAATAAGTAATAAATAAATAAAACAACAATAATAATGTATCATTATTTCTCTACATAAATAATAGACAATTCTCTATATAATTAAATAATGAATTAATAATAATAATGGGTAATAATAAATAGTTGAATAGATGTAGATATAAATCACTAATGCATAACAATAATATAATAATAATAATACATACTACATAATAATTTAGGCTTCTTATATAGATTCTATACTATATATTTATGTACGATGATAAAATAATATACACTTTATATCTTCAGAGTTCAAAAGAATTAAAAGCAAAAATATAGTTGGTGTCGATTGATAATGTAAGTTTTTAGATGATAATAATAATATATATACCATCTCACATCTATTGAATAATAAAATATATGAATGTTAAAACTGTTCAACAGAAAAAAAACATTAATAATGTTTTATGGAATTTGTTAAAAAATAATATTCAATAAAATAATTAGTAGATAATAATTATAATAATATAATTTTTGTTATATACTCATATATATATTATACTATACCCATATATATAGTTATAACTTACTTATCTAGATATCTATATTTACTTAACTTGTCGTACACATATATTTAGATAACTTACTTATTTATATATCTTTATATATATATAGTTATATTATACAGTATAATTAAATATATAATATGTATATAGTATATAATATATATATATAGTATATTTATATAATATATATATATATGATATATATATATATATAAATTCGATATATAGTATAAAGGAGAATGTATGATTTATATAATATATATATATATATATATATTATATATATATATGATATATAGTATTATATAGTATATTTATATATAATAGGGATTAATAAGTATAATTATAATTAATAATAAGGTATATATATATATATAATAATTACAGATTATAAATAATTAATAAGGCGGCAATTGATTTAGGATAGAGGCGAATTGTGCGGGCTTTGCGGTCTCTAAAAAAGGAGGGGGGAGATGGCAAAAGGAGGCACATTTAAGGTAGAAATTTCGCGCAAACGTCAAAAGCGGGCACTTTTTTTTACCATAAAGGATAATGACCTCTGGATTATATAGTATATATCTATAATAGTCTATAAATATATGTATATATACTATTTAGTATTAAATTACATATAAGTATATACATATATTTATATAGTATTTCTAAAGCTGGTTATATATAATTTATATATATATAATATATATAAGAATAGATATCAATATTTATGCATGAGTATTCGTCCGCTACAAGTCAAGTGGTTCTGAGTGGTTTTTATCCGTGGATATGAATAAGGGAACACGTGTTGTTAGGGAGGATAAGGTATATGAGCTTCTCGATAATTAATTTTTTATTTATTGTATTATTATTTATTATCACTATTTTTTATTTATTATTATTATTATTATTATTATTATTATTTTATTATTAGATTATTACCTCTTATTATTATTACTATCAATTTATTATTATACCTTCCTGCATATTATTATTGTTGGATTGATTCATGTGGCATATATTGGTATCTAAAGATAAGTAAGCAATCGATTAATATATTATTATTGATGAGGCTGCTCTATCTATCTATATATATCTATCTATATATCGTATATTATTATTTATATTATGAATATTATTATATTTTTTTTATTTATTGTATTTATTTTAATTATTAATTTATTTTATCCTAATTATTATATTATTTATTCTTATATTATATATTATTATTATTAATATAGATTATTGTTTATATTATTATTATTATTATTATTATTATTTTTATATATTATTTTTATTATTATTATTATTATTATATTATTATTATTTTTAGTATTAGTGTTTATTATTAGTTTTTATTTTATTATTTATTATATATTATTATTATGATTTATTATTATTATTTTTATGTTTTATAGTATTGCTATTAATTGAGTATTATTATTTCTTTATTTTTCTTTTTGTTTATTTCTTTTATTTTTTTTATTATTCTTTTTACGCGTAAGCAAGCAGCTGCAGAGCAGGGGGTCGTTGGAAGTTGAGGTCACAAGAGCGCTGGCCCGCGTGGCCGACTTACACACATTATATTATTATTATTATTATTTTATTATTAATTATTATTATTATTATTATTAATTATTATTATTATTATTATTATGTATTATTAATTATTATTATTTTATTATTATTATTTTTATATAGGATTATTATTTTATTATTGTTATTTATTATTATTATTATATATTATTTTATTATTATTGATTATTATATAAAATTTATTATATTATATATTAATTATTATTAATATTTATTATTATATTATTATTATTAGATGGAAAATATAGAGAGAAGGATTGATTACCCGAGGAATCGATTCTGAGTCGAAATGATCCTGCAAGGAATCGTTTTGTTACGCCTGCAACTCTAGCATCGGATCCGCTCCCGATTCGACTACATGCTGCCGACTCAGAGATTTGATTCCGGCTGATAGCCTCCCGGCTTCGTGGCAGCGAGTAGACTCTGGTTCGGCATAGTTTTTCTTATTCTTATTTTTATTATTATTATTATTTATTATTTAAGAATGATTAGATATAGCTCCGCTCTAGCCTATAGTCGATTATATACTACTGGTTAGAGTATCTCTCTCAAACTTGACACCCGTTTAAGGTTAACATAAAATCGTCGTAGACGAGGTTACGTCGGGTCAGAAGGGGACCCACGCCTTAAAATGAATTGGT
>JABUQX010111017.1:0-12368 GCA_015478945.1 Trachelipus rathkii
ATACCAATATTAATATGCTTATATATATCATTTAAATTTTAAATTAATAGGGTACCGATGCTTATGTTTGAGTTTTGTTTTAATGTATAAGGTGTGGAAGGATTTATCATTAGAATTCTCTACTAAATAAACCTATTCATATATACTGTAGGTCAATTGTGGATCACTGATTTCCATTAACCATTGGTCCATTGCATTTGTATTAGAGCCAACTTATTCCCACCCCACTCTCACACATTTGCGAGGAGGTGTCAACTGCACATCCGGATTGCTAAAAATTGTATTGCACTCTTTTTATTATTATTCTAGTTGTATTGTATTGTATTCTTGTATTTGTATTCAAATTGTATTCTTCCTGACTATTCAATTAATTATATAACTTTTTAAAGAAATGTCCCATTTACTATTATTTTTAGTTCATTCATACTTATACCCATTCTTATTAATAGATTCTTTACCCCATCAAGTCACCCCATAGGGGTGTAGGCAGAAAATATTTTCGGGTTTGGGGTTGAATTAGGAAAAATAAAGCTTGTTTTTTTTTTTATATACTCATATATATAAACGTTTTGGTCATGTAGCTCAACCTACCATGACAAGAAGCTACTTAACCTTGTTAGAGGTGCAGCTGCTTAAACAGACTCGAATCACAAGTGTTCGGGTAGATACTAACTGGTAGCTTTGAAGAAGCTGTGGCAGACCTAGCTAACCGGCAGTGGATGAATATATCCCAATATGCGCATGTGAGGCCTCGGAACCATGACAGATCTTTTCAGATGATGACACGGGGAATTAGTTTCAGAGAAAGCAGAATCTATGCAAACTTCCAGTTTCTTCTTTTTCTCAGTACTATTTTTCTATTTATATCAAGCATGCATAGTCCACTGAGACTGTTTTCGGACATGGTTGGGCTTAGTTAGGTTTTTACCTTTCACAATGTACTAAATGATCTTTCAATGGTGCTGGTTGTGCATAGCGTGCCTGAGACACGTGCAGAGCATGTTTCGTAGCTGTGAAGAAATTCTGGGTGTCTTTTACACCTCTGTTAAATTAATTTCTTTAAGTTCATCTTTTTTCATTTTTTTTCTTCATCCAGAGTCTATACCAAGGCTAGCTCGTCTTCATTATGAAAATTGATTAAAATATAATAATCGGAAAAACGGTGTGCTTTTTTTTCTCTAAAATCTTCCAACGTCATGTTCAAGGTGTAGTGACAGCGAGAAAGGGAGTAAATTTTCGTCAAACTCGCTACTGCAGAGACAAATTAAAGAGCCTTAGGAAAGGTTAGTTAGTAAAGGATAAAGAACATTGTTTTCCAGAATTCCGCAGGTGTTGAAGCTGATGGGTTTGAAGTTTTGAACGGTACTACCGTCGACTTGCCGTCCTACGATTTTTGGCATCTGTAAGTTTACCCCAATATTATCAGCTGTTATGTGGGCTGCGGCTTATAAAACCTGACTTACAGCGTCCGCAATATCACGGTAACCTTTCACAACTGTTTTTATTCTTTTTTATGCGATTCGAACACTGTAACATCTACAGTTTTTGACTGTAAAGAATTTAATATAGATTCTACTAATCTACAAAGTTATAGGCTACACTTGCAGGAATAGTAAAACACTAACCACAGGCCCTCGAGTTGTTAATTTTATCCGACTCTGATCATAGAAAATTAATGTCCTTTCCTTTTTCGATTTTCATTAACAATATTTTTGAAAGGCCAAAAAGTAGTAGTAGTAGTAGTAGTAGTAGTAGTAGTAGTAGTAGTTGTAGTAGTAGTAGTAGCAGTACTAGGTAGTTGTAGTAGTAAACATTCATTTTTATCGTTAAATTTTAAAAATTAAAGACAATTAGGTACAATCTCATAATTTACTTAATGAGCATAAAAAATCTTTTTCTTTAGAGGCTCTTAGGGAGGGGTAGGAGCCCCTCTGCACTCTCTTGCCTAGGCTGGTGTGTTTGTGTCACCGTTTTCCATTCTTATGTAGTAATGCGTGTGTTACTTACTGTATATATTCTGTTTATGGCTTCCATTTGTAACAGACGCAAATATGAATTTTGAGCTAATATTTTAATGCGGATATAAAAACGAATTGTTTCGCAATGGATTAGACAAACTCTTTCCTTCCTCTCTCTCTCTTTCCTCTCTCTCTCTTTTCTTCTCTCTCTTTTTTTCTCCTCTCCCTCTCCCCTTCTCTCTTTCTCTCTCACTACTATAAATTTGTCTTTTCAATACACACTTACACAACTAGGCAAAAAAAACACACACACACACACACACCACACACACACACACACAAAGTCTGAAAGTACGTTATTTGATTGACAATATTCAAGATGTGTCTTGGGCAGTGTTGCGCAGATTGGTCATGAGAAATTACCCACCCTCTTAAATTAAAAAATTTACCAAATACAATATAATATAATAATTAATATAATAATATTATATGTATATATGATATATAGTATATAGTTATATTTAATATAGTTATTATATATATTATATATATAATTATATATTATATTATTATTTTTTCTTATATTATTATATTTATATATAAATAATGCTCTTGGGTGTACTCGCACATCATGCAAGCAGAGTCGCGCTTATATATATAGTATTATATATATATAACTAATATATAATCATATATATTTTATTTTTATTATATTTAATATATATATTTATGTATTATATTTTATAGTATATATAATATATTATATCATCATCTTGTAAGGAAAACCCTGGACGTACATAAACACCACCAAGAATTTGGTAAACCGTCAAAGCGGTTATAAAAAATCAAAAGCCCGACAATGTATCCCCTTGAACACAGCGCGGTTAGAGATGTGTGTAGTCAAAAGATGTTGTGAAATATGACCGAAAATGAATAGTGTTCTAGCCTTTGTATCCGTAAGAATATATTGAAGAAATGAGACCGTAAGCGGGTAAGATCTTGGATCAGAGAGAGCAGAAGCGCAGAAAAAGTAATTAGACACTGTATGAAAACAGACAACCGAATAGCACGAGTCTCTTCTCAATCCGAGATGTGGATTAGAGAGTTTTAGAAGAGAGTTTGTTTGTAGGGATAGTAGTAATGAACAGTTGACGCGATTATACGGAAGCCGAAAAAATTGAAGAACCTCATATAGTGAAAGAGTACGTGTGATGATGAGAAATGTCCTGATTGCTCCTTCAAGGGGAATCATTTGGAAGTGTAACAGCCCATATGATATGTCGAATGTCTATTTCACCAAATTGGACAATGTCACCTTCTATATCATGTGTCAGTATTGTGATATGGCGTAAAGAATGTTTTTGAGTTGGGCTCTGTCAAGGGAACATTTTAACGCCTGATCTTACATGCTTCCTGAAAGTTTGTTTTTGTAAAGAAAAACAAATGTGGATTCCAAGAAGAAGAGAGAAAACATACAACGATATTCGAGGAAGAGTAATATCGGAGTTAAATATTTTGAAGATTGTGTACGTTGTGGAGGAGCTAATCACTATGACCACCTGGAACAGTCTCAACGCGAACTAGTGTAGCGGGAAGTTACAGAAATCAATCGTACCTTTCGTCCTTTTTCCTTTTGTTGACTCACCAAATTACCTTTGAATCCGTAGAAATCAAATCAGTTATTCACATCACCTTCAAACTACAGTGCATCGACTCGGTGTTACATCAATACCCGCCATAGCAATCCTTTGACGCGTCTTGACCGATGCATATACTCATCTAAGGGCTGATTAGAACCTAGAAGGAACATACCAGCAAGAAAAAGATATCATGTGAAGCACTTGTTGTATTGCTGACAGCAACTGATCTGGTGTTTACTCATGAGTTTCGGGGGAAACCCAGTTGATGGTAAAGTGAAAAACTTATTACAAATACGAGGGATTAAATTGAGAATAATGGACATTTAGCATGTCGTCACATTACTGGGCCAATGAATCTCAACAGCAATAATGAATTATGAGAGATCAATTGCCCCATATATCAAACTACCGCCTTTCCTCCCTTGAGTATAACAGAGCCTTGTGGCCGTGTTTCACCGTTCCCATGGTCCAAGAGAGAAAAAAGAAACTTATCGATAAACTTACCTATGATTACCAACACTTCTATCTGTTTCATAGTAAATTGTGAATCTCGGACGCAAAAAAGCCACGGTGCACAACTAATGAACACGTCAACGGGCGTGCCAACCAAAGTAACTCTAGCTATTAATACGTTTCCTTCCACTGCTCAAAATCACGACAAATGCAAAAAAACACATCAGGAAAATTTTCATTATAAAAATTTCTTACGATGCTCGAAATCATGTCACACCATGTAAATAGGATATGAGTACAAACGTTAGCATTGGATACAAATTACACACCATATAATGAATAAAAAAAGTAGAACATTATGCATATGTACATTATACAAGCTGGAGGTCAAAAGCTAGACTTTAATTATATTTACTAAAACTTTTTAGTTGTTAAATAAATTATGTTAACATTGTTCTGTTAAGGGTTAGTAAAGTATGATTTACAACATAGAACATTTCTTTATAAACTGCACTGACTTAACGAACATAGAATAATTTACTGAAACTTAATTGCATAAAAATATATGCAGAATTTTAGGTCCTAAAATTCCGGTACCCCTGAAAAAAATTTTTGTTCCTCAAATGTAATCGATGGGGGGGGGGTGGTGGGTCGGCGTGGGTGGAATAAACAATTCACATGAGTGAACTTCCCTATCAGTACTTTCTATACACGTACAAATATAATATAATTATTGAGCGCTATTGAATAAATAAACGGTCCACTCTATATTGCCAAGTATTATATAAAATTGAATTGCATTTTGATATATTTTCAGAATAGTTCTTGTTTTTATTGAAATATCGATAATAATTTGAAAAGTTGAATAATATGAAAACAATATTTAGACGAGGAAAATTATAGTTGAGGAATTTTTATATTCTCGGATATCGATTTTGAGAAGTTCTATCAAAAATCTCTAAAGATTGGAGTGTGTTCTTAACACTTTACGTGTTGGAGTACATGAGATTGAGCCATAGCTGTTAAGTCTCGGGAATTTAGAGGGTTGGATAGAGAAAAAGGGGTGAGACAAGCTTAGGAACACTTCGCAAAGCTGCTTAATGAATGATGTTGTATCTGTGTTATATTATCAATATAGCTATTATAATTCCTTTACCTGAACCTTCATATAGAAACTAATCTCACGTCAATTTTTTTTAGGCTTATGGCACTGAATCAAAAATTTTATTATAAATCCCTTATTCTATAAAAAGAAACATCAAAATTAATAATAGCATGTAACAAACATTCATGTGTTTTTTAAACATTTTAAAAATTCCAGTAAGAGTACCATCCTCATCGTGGTTAGTATTTGATAAGAGTACCACCTTAATACGTCGATACTTAATAAACTACCTATCCAATTCTTAATTTTATAAAGTTAGTTTCGATCGAACACAAACACAGTATTTTTATTAAATATAAATATATGACATATCATTCCTCTTTAGATCAATCATATAAGATCTTTCTGGTACTATTACCAAAAACTCTACAAGATATTACCGCCAGTTCATATTTTTTTTCTTTTTTTTATACAATACATCCAATACGCTGTAAGGCGGTTAGGACTATTATGAACTCCATAATTGCTCACTGGTATAGTTCTGCTCCTGGATTAGCAAGCTGGAAACTTTGGAGGGTTGCCCCCAAATTAGCACCTGAAATAATGTGAAACACATTATATTTTATGTAAGAGTGCTAAATATACTATAGAGAGAGATAATAATAATAATAAAATAAATATATAATAAGATAGTAAATAAAATTTCCCTATAAAATAATATATATTATTATTTACTATACTATCGAACCTATCTACAGAACCACATCCTAATAAGTCCTGGTATAGATAAAATAATAACTACTATATTATTAAGTAATGTATAGTGGGTGTGAATAAGTGGGCAAAGGGTAAGAAACTGGATAGACTGGTGGACTGTACCCGGAGAATGGCTAAATAAACGTTAACTAACCTAACTCTATGCCGTTCCCAACCTAAAACTAACTCTAACTTTTACTAAGTTAAGTTAACCTAAAAGTTAATTTTGATTATTAAGGGGCCCAACCAGTTTAACGGCGGGTCAGGAAACTTAGGAGGTTCTGGCTTTTACGCTAGCCTTGTGAGGGTGGTTTGGACTATATACTGCACATAGTCACAGTAAAATTTCTTACAATATTTGCCTTATTATTATATATATAGTTTTATATATATAATATACCAAGAACTGCAATAAATCATAATGAAAGAAATAAAAATAATAACATTATTTGCTTATTATTGATAAGCTACATATTTTATTCTTTATATTTAAAGAAAGGATTTTTATAATATATTATATAATTTATATATTATATTTATATTATATATATAATTATATATTATTATATAGTATATTATATATATGTCTTGGGGAATTATCTGCTCCAGTAAGCTTAAACCATTTTTTTTAATCTACGTAATCCAATTAAGTGTTTGATTACTCTCTTGGTTCGCCAATCTATATCGTTCTTCGCCTTTTCTTTCTTGTATATTCACACAATTATAAGTTAAAGTTATTGAATCTATTATATATTGAGAATTTTTTGAGTACTTATTTTTTTTTTTTTGTTTGGTTGTTGTTTTTTTGTAAATAAATATATATATTGGAGAATTAATATTAATTATTAGGCAAGGTTTTGCCTGGAGCACGCGAGAGTAAGCAACCGCGTGCGGGTCGACAGATGCCTTAGTGGCGTCATGTTACCAACTATTGAGTATGATAATTAAAAAAACTGTACAATAGTCTAACTCATTCATAATTAAAACTTAGGTGCATAATCATGAATACCACTCTAATGGATGTTTTAAGTTTAAAAAAATAAATTTACTGACGTCTATCATTTCATTATGTGCAGACTTTCCGGTACATAAATCAATTTAAAACTGAAATAGAATGTCGTAATTTATTTTGTTTAAAGCTTATTTAAACATTAAGATTATGATGTAGATTATGAAAAATATAATAATTTCTTTTTACCTTTATTTATAAATTTATTAAAACTATTTAATGCGTATTTACATTTAAATAAAAAATTCGTTCGGATCCATGCAATCGATATGTTGTATTGGTAGGTGGATGGGCAGATATAGGAGCATGATGCTATATAGGTATATATAGTATGATATATGTTATTATATATATTTTATTTTAATTATATATTATTATATATATATTATATTATATATATATATTAATATATATATACGTATATTTATATATAGACTTACTTTTTCACCTGCCCATTAAAAAAAATGGGTTTAGGATATATTTTTTTCCGATTTACTCCATGTTTCAAAGGAATTTAGCAGATTTTCGATAGGAAAAATTATAGAATCTTTAGGCATTTTTTTTTTTTTTTACTTTAAAAGTTAGGTTTACATTTGAAGGTAAGTTTATAGTTTAAGTTCAATAGTTACGTTAATGTTAGTTTAGATTTATGTTTTGGTTGGATTAAAAGTTAGCCAAAAATTAAAAAAAAAAAAAAAAAAATGACCAACAAAAAAGATGCCCAAGTAGATGCCAAGTATTTTAATCGACAAGTCTCTTAAAAAATCACTTGAAGCATAGAGAAATCGAAAAAAGAAAAAAAAAACATTTTAAACTCATTTTTTCACTGGGCAGATGACACAGAAAATGTTTATATATTATATTATATATATATATACTATATATTATATTATTAATTATATTTCATATCACTTATGTAATCCGGATTTCATGGGGTGCTACTCCCTATATAATATATATATCACCCTATATACCTATATATACATTAATTAATTTATTTATTATTATATTATTTTTATTATTATATTTTTATTATATTTATTATCATTATATATATATATTATTATTCCTTATACTTATCTTTTTATATATTAAATATATTATATAATAATAATATACATATAATAAAAGTATTATTAAAATAATATATATTTATTATAATTTATATTATATATCAGAAATAAATAATAATAGAAAATATATATAATATAATAATATATTCCTAAACAAGTTACTTATATTTATAGTATTATACTATTTAGTATTACTATAATCATATAACCTACTTACTACATCCACCTACCTATATCACACCCCACTCACTAACCCTCTAATACACCCCATATCTTATTTATTTTTATTTTTGTCACTTACATATATACTATATACTTATACTGTGATTTAAAAAAACTTTAAGTTAAAAGATAATTTATTTAATTATTTAAATTATATTATATTTTTTTTTTTTTATTACCGTTATTATATATATTTTTTTATATTAAACTCACAGGTAACATAACATAAAAATGAGTTCTTCTACCTATATACCTCATCACTTATACCTAATACTAAATATAATTAACATTATATTTTAAGGTTCAAACCCTATATATATCATAATACAATAATCAACTGGAACTTACCTTGATATATAGTTAAATATATAAAATATATATACCATTCATGGAAACATATTAATAACGTAGCCCCCCCTTAGGTGAGTGAGTATAGGGTTATATAATATATTTATGTATATTATATTATAATAATCATATATATTAATATAATGATTATAATGAAATATTTGGAATATAAATAATAAAAATATAAGTTTCTATATATATATCACAAATATAAATCAACAAACGCTTAACTCCAGCCATTTTGGAATATTTATGGGTCTTCTCTTTGGGGCTAAAGGGTTAAAAAAGGTAACTCCCTTATCAGGAACTAAATACGAACTTATAAAGCTGTAAAATTGTGTCAAGTGTGTTGGGATTTTTGGTGGAGAATGTAAATGAGAAGGGTCAAGGACAAAGCTGTTCTCTGTCTTTCAAGACAAACTTCAGGGCCATCCGAGCCAAATTGTGGAAAGGATTGTGGCTGGTCATTTAGAGGAAGATTAATTCATTAATGTAAAAAACTGCGGAAGGTGTGAGAGATCAGACGCGATGGAAGGTTGGGAGTCAAAGTGGAATTTTGTTTTGTACGCGCGCAAATGGGATGGGAGGAGTCTGGGAAAAAGATGATTAGGAATTGAATAAATTTCTCTCTCTGTGTAAAAGTTTTTTTGATGGCAATACTCCTTGTGAGTGGCACCACTGCGCAGGATGTGTGAAGCATCCCTCCCATTTTTGGGGGTAAAGGACACATCTATCAATAAAATGCGGTCATTGGGTGGTTGTGAAGAAATTATTGAAAAGGTCTCTGAGCACTCTCTGACTTTTTAGAATTATATTTTAGTGAAGAAAAGTAATAGATACTATACCAAAGATCATTGAGAATAGGAACGACCAAGTAATATAAAGTTCGACGAAAGGTTTTGAGTTGTGTTTTCGTAAAACCTTTGTTTTTTTTAAATTTTTTTTTACGTGATATAAACACCACCGCTTCACGGGACAGCGACCCCCGCACCTAGCATAGTTACGGGGATGTACTCATAAACGTCCGAGCAGGACGTAAGGTACATCAAGTTTACGAAATAACTAATTCTCCATACCTTAAACCAGTTGCGAGCCTGGGACTCTCGCTATGTTTTTGAGTATGCTACCAGAGAGGATAGAAGCCTATCACGCGTCTTTATATATATGAAATTAGGAGTAGGGGTTAATACATAATATATATATTATTATATATTATATTTTTGTGATCGTGATGTATCTACTTATTTTTTAGCGCTCAGTGAAAAACCTTACCCTAATAATATATATAATGGTAAAAGTTAAAAAGGCCCAAAAAAATAAAATATTCACTCTCTATCTATCACTCATATAATATCTCTCACTTTACGTTTTATTATTTTTACTACCTTCAGTTGATCTAGTAAGCCTTCATCCGACATCGCTTTCAGGCGACATCGGGACGCGATCGCTCGGTTTTTCTGCCGGAACCTCTGGGTGAATTGGGATATCGATTCGGGAATAATTATATCGGATTCTTTGACCGATCTTTGGCTAATACGGCTGAATCTGAAACTTACTTACTTCGACCTCTCTCCATGATCATTCAAAGATCATATATTCGTAAGAGAGTCGTACCGATTGATTTTAATTTCACTTCTCTCTCTCTGAATTCTTATTGGTAAAATTATAAAAACTATTGAGCCGAGCACGAAAAACTTCCACGTGGATTGCCCTAAGATATCATGTTAGGATTTCCAGACATTTTACATTTATGTTTTTTGTATAAATATAATTTTCTGCTTGAACTCTGGTAAGTGATGCTAGTCGAAACATTTGCCTGGTCCAGACCTGGTCTATATATTTTTAATTTGGGCTATTGATATTTTTGATACTATAATCTCTTCGAGTTTTCAAACACCTTTATAAACTGGTATCTCATCTACAAGCATTCTAAATAAAGTGATTGAGTCACTTCCAAATGTTAATGGAAGATTATAATATTCCTGCTAATTCCACCCCAAACATTCTGTTTATTAAAGAGTAACAGGATAACTGTCACCTATATTATGTGGCCAGGAGGTTACATCAAGCGGATTTCCAGTATAATTATTGCTTTTTACACTAACATTTTTGACATTAAGTTTCCTCGATGTAATGTCCTAAATATTTTGATTCTACTGAAGGTAATATAACTTATAAAATATCCATAAATAAAAAAACATTTACATTTAATACTAATAAATTATTCGAAGGAGCATTCCTAGCAGGTTCTGGTCTTGATGATTTTATTTGGTTGATTCCTACAAAAAATGCGTAAAATATATTAATTGTCGATATACAAACAGATGTTTAATAGCAGTATCTATTTGCTTTCAATAATTTGTGACAAAATAGACGCTCTCATTTCATATTTGTTGTGATCATTCAATTAACCTGTTATGCTGAAGAAAACAAGGGAATACTTCTGTTAAAAAAATTACTAATAAATACTTAAAAATTTTTTGTTGTTATACAAAATTTATACGACTCAAACAAACGAACGAATTGCATCCTAAAGAATCTGGAATATAAATGGTGAGTGGGATATTTTTTGAAAAGAGTACAGAAAAAAAAGAACTATTTAGTAAAACACTTGTTTCTACAGTATCAGCATGGATAAAATTTCAGTAAATAAAATTTAGATATCACAATTACTTTATCTGATAAGAATTTTGTGTCTTAGCTTACTACTTGATCCATCACGCTTATAAATATTCATTCATATGAGGAGATAGTGCCGATAACAAAGTGAAATAATCTTCTGGAGGCAATAAGATGATGTGTCGAAGATAAAATGTGATATAGGAAAGATGGAATATCAGTTTTCCACCATCCTTTTTTATACACAAATTTTTTAGTGAATTTTTCGAGCTTGACCTTGTGGGGCGAAAAAAAGTGCTTATAAGAAGATAAAAAGATTTTAAACTTTAAGTTTTGTAAAGTTTTGTTTTTCGGAATTTAAAAGAGAAAAAGATCTTTATAAATTATTGTTTATAAAAACATCATTGTCCAATCAGAAAGACACTATTATTTGAATGTTTGTAAGATATGTTATATATAAAATAGAAATCACTCAAATATATAAATATGTAAATTATTAAATATCAGAAAGTCCCTTACAATGGTGGTGGTCTTCGAATAAAGGAACCTTTCAGCTTTTGGTGTCTTGCTAGATAAATATTCAAGCTCGTTCCCCTTTTCTCGTGTATCAATTTTATTCTACACTAAAAAGATCGGAAATATGATCACTCAAGAAAATCAGAGAGAAATTATAAGAAGGCACTTCTTTAATAAAGTCAATGATTAAACTACAATAAATCAACTAGATAATAATCTATAAATTCTTTACTTATAAGTAATCATTAAAGAAGATATTTTTGTTTAAACTCTAATAAAATAGAAATAATTGTTCATTTTATTGTAGATTTTAAAGGTATCTCGCGCTATTTCTTCTTTTAGTGGTAAATCACAACCCTTAAAAGTTGTAATTAACTAATTATTTCTTTATAAGCAAAGATAAATTAGAGAATCTATATAACATTAGTTTATATAGGTTTTAATACTTAAATATTAACGTTGCTTTTAAATATGCGACTAATGATATATTATTTATATTTTTTATTATTATTATTTATACTACTAAACAGACTTGACTTGTCCCACCAACTGTGTTAGGGGTAGGGAATAAAATAAAATTTGATAGGTTTATATATAATATAATATATATATGAAATATATTAATATATTAAATAGTATAATATAAAATAATATAAATATTTATATAGG
>JABUQX010111018.1:0-5000 GCA_015478945.1 Trachelipus rathkii
CATTGTACTTCGTTATTCAATTGGGTGTTTAACCGTTTCCGCATTTTATCGTGAAAACCTTTCGCGTTTTTCATTTTTATACTTCAATATATATATATATATATATATATATATATATATATATTTATATATATATATATATATATATATATATATATATATATATATATAGAGAGAAGAGAGAGAGAGAGAGAGAGAGAGAGAGAGAGAGAGAGAGAGAGAAATTATAATGCATTATTTCACCAAATATATATATATAAATATATATATATATAAATAAATATATATATAAATACCTATATATATTTACTATAGCTTCATGCATATATATATATATATATATATATATATATATATATATCACCCCGCGAGTCAACAAGCAACATAAGGTTTGGCCCTTGGAAGGGAAAGGTCGAAGACCCTTGTTCTAGGCAACTACCAAACTACCGTAAATAAATATTTAAAATCTTTATTACCTAAAATTATTAACATAGATTTCGGAATTAAAACATTAAAATTATATTTGTTTAATTTTTTGTGGAGATTATTCGGAGTGTTACGTTGTTGAGACTATTGATTTTTCTCGTCAAATGTATCAATCAGCATGATTACGATCTAAGAATTTATTTAGTTATGAATGCTAGGGTGACAAGTAGGGAGAATGTTTTGAAAAGATTGATGGATTCCTACTGAAACTTTTCATAATAAAGTGACAGATGTGAAAGATTTTTTACTGAATAATCTGAAATTAATCTCTAAATATAAAAGTTTGGTGGATTGGTGTAAAAATTCTTCGTAGTACAGGGTTTGCACGAAAAAATCAAATGATTTAAATCAACTGATTTTTACGTGATTTTTTAATAAAAAATCATGATTTTTATTTATTTATTTATTTTTATTTTTTAGGCAATTTATTTTTCTAAATTAATAATTAATCCTAGTTATCACCTAATTAATGATAAGTATATTTCATCTATATAATAAGTAAATTCATCAATGTAGTTTCAAATCATTTTTAATAAAGAAACAAATAAAATTAGAGTACTCAGATATTATACAGCATATATATATATATATATATATATATATATATATATATATATATATATATATATATATATATATATATATATATATATATATATTATATATATATATATAATAATTTATATATATATATATATATATATATATATATATATATATATATATATATATATATATAATTTATATAGCTTAATTAAACTAAATAATAATTATATTTACTAAACTTATTATTAATTAGGTAATAATTTGGATTATTTACTAATTATATAAAAATAATTAAATTAGCAATTTGTGCCTAAAAAAAGAAAAATCAAAAAAATCAAAGAACAACTTCTCCTCCCTCCCTGATAAGCTTAAGCCCCCCACCTTAATTTTCTGCACTATATAACCAAGTTATATGGTGGAGCTCATAGTATATCCCGTGAATATTTCTTTATAAAGATTGTTGTAGATTTTGTATCTATTCAAATTTAAGAATTTACAATTATATCTTGGTTTGTTCTACTTTGCGGTGGTGCTGGTTTCCATATTAGTCTTTTTTTTAATTTTAATTATTTAAACATCTCTTTTAATCTTTGACTTGAGAAAAGTTGTTCAAAACGGGTTGAGAAAATAATTTACTGGTTTATATATATATATATATATATATATATATATATATAATATATATAACAATATATATTCTATATATATGTATAATACAATAATATATATAACTTATAATAATATACTGCTCACCACTCAACCAACAACATAATAATAACATATATATATATACTGCTATATACTATATATAACTATATATATATATATATATATATATATATATATATATATATATATATAGCATATATATATATATGCTATATATATATATGGGAACTTGTCCTTTTAAAGGGTAGTTAACCGATATATATCAAGCGAACAATGTAATCGATTTTCGATTATTTCAAGGCAAAGAAATGCGACAAGGTTGCCAATGAGTTTTTTTTTTTTTTTTTTACTAAAGGAATACAAGATTAAATAGCAAAGATTTGAAAGAGTCAGGGGTCTCTCAGCCTCAGCGGGGGACGACGAGGACTTCGTCCCCCACTCTGTCCCTCCGTCGGCTCGAAACCCCTTAAAAAAAATATATAAAAAAAAATAAAAAAATTAACATATAAAAATTAACATGATAAAAAAAAGGAACTTGTGGAAACTTTCGCGATCTTTCTATTGGGTTTTAGCTAACACGTGACACTGCTGGGCTGCACGAGCAGATTTCTGCGATTGTCGATATTATGACATTTTACTTTGTAACTACCTTTTTAAAGGGAGAGATTAACCATATATATATACATATATATATATATATATATATATATATATATATATATATATATATATATATATATATATATATATATATTTACCATTATATATAACTATATATATATATATCTGCTAACTATATATGCTGGTGCTGCTATATATATATATATATATATATATAGGCACTTTCCCTTTAAAAGGATGTTACATAAAAATACAAATTTCGAAATATCGCTGAACTCTAATCGTCTAGCCATGCACTGTGACGTGTTAACTTAAAACTCCAATAGAAGAAGAGAGAAAAGTTGCCACATGTTGTTATCATGTTAATTTTATATGTTATTTATTTTAATTTTTTTTTTTATTAAGGGCTCGAGCCGACTGGAACACGAAGGGAGGGCGAAAGTCCCGTCGTCCCCGCGGGCTCAGCGCGGCGTTACCTGACTCTTTGACATCTTGGCGATTTAATCTTAGGTATTCCTGTTTAAAAAAATAAAAAAACTGTTATTGGCAACCTTGTTCGCTCTATATTGCCTTGAAATAATCGAAAAAATCGATCACATCGCTCGTTCGATATATATCGGTTAACATCCTTTAAAAGGGAAAGTTCCTACATATATATATATATATATATATATATATATATATATATATATATAATATATATATATAACGCGCATATATATATATATATATATATATATATATATATATATATATATACCTTATATGGAACTTGTCCTTTAAAAGGATGTTAACCGATATACGAACGGCGTCTGTCGAACCTCGATAACAGAAACATCAGCCCGCCAGGGGTGCAAAAATCTTTTTAACGAATACAAGATTAAATCGCAAAGATGGAAGGAGTCGGGGTCTCTCGCCTCAGCGGGGGGACGACAGGGGACTTTGTCCCCCTCTGTCCCCCGTCGATCGAGCACTTAAAAATAAATAAAATAAAAAATTAAAATATTTTCTGGAGCAGGAAAAAAAAGCAGCTTTTGGCACCGTCGGCTCGAGCCCCTTAAAAAAAAATAAATAAATAAAAATTAAAACTAAATTAACATAAAAATTAACATGATAAAATAAAGCAACATGTGGCAACTCTTCCGCTCCTTCTATTGGAGTTTTAGTTAACACGTGACACTGCAGTAGTGTTCAGCGATTTTTACGTTCAAGTATTTTTTATTGCCTGCTTATCTAAGAAATTGCCATTATATATATATATATATATATATATATATATATATATATATATATATATATATTATATATATATATATATATATATATATATATATATATATATATATATATATATATATATATATATATATATATATATATATATATATATATATATATATATATTCTGTAAATCAGAGAGAATTAAATTAACTCAAATTTGAGTTCAGATCACTCTCAAATCGGAACTTGTCCTTTAAAAGGATGTTAACCGATATATATCGAAAGAACGATGTAATCGATTTTTTTCTATTATTTCAAGGCAATAGAGTGTCAAAGTTGCCAAAAACAGTTTTTTGTTTTGTTTTTTTTTGTTTGTTTTTTTAACTAAAGGAATACCTAAGATTAAATCGCAAAGATGGAAAGAGTCAGGGTCTCTCGGCCTCAGCGGGGGACGACGGAGGGGGGGACTTCGTCCCCCCTCTGTCCCACCGTCGACTCGAGCACCTTAAAAATAAATAAAATAAAAAATTAAAATATTTTCTGGAGCATGAAAAAAAAGCAGCTTTTGGCAACTCTTGCGCTCCTTCTATTGGAGTTATAGCTAACACGTGACACTGCAGGGTTCCACGCGGTGTTCGGCGATTTTTCGATTTCATGTCTTTTTATGTAACATCCTTTTAAAGGAGTAGCACCCTCAAATCGATTCATAGATGAAACCTTTTTTAAGAGTTTATTATACTAGTCAAGAGTTAAATCGTAGTTTTTTTTAGTAAAATTAACACATTAGATTTAGATCATGTCTTATATCTGTGTCCATATCCATATGGCTATCGATTACATGAATCCGAACACATTTGAGAAAAATCAAAATATAATTATGAGTCAAAATAAAACTGTACTGTAATAAAAGAGCTTCACACACCTTTAAAAATATTTTTAAAAAAGTTTAAATCTATGATACCTAACGTAATTTTAAATAACCTTACTTTACGTAACATAACCTTACTTAACCTAAACTAAGCCATACTTATATTTTATATAATTTATTACTTTCCCATCGTTTTCAATAAACAACAACAAGCTATATAAATATATAGGAAAATAGTTCAAACTCTTGACACTATGATGGCCGTCCTACATTTTGTTCGATAACGGAAGTATGGAAAAAAAATTGACTTCAGCTTCATGGGACACAGATAATGGACATGAGCCTTAGATTTAAATAAACTTTTCTTTTTTTTTTTTTTTTTTTGTGAAATCATTTAAGTCTTGAACAAATTTGTCACGTTTGCTAATTTTTTACAAATATTAATTTTACATATAAAATTGTCTGGATGAGAATTCGAATCTTCCAGTCAGAAAATATTTAAAATAAAACCTTACATGCCTTTGGGTAAGGCTTTTAATACATTTGGAGTTCTTATAGATCATCTCGACCTTAGGCAAATCAAGTATCA
>JABUQX010111018.1:7500-10000 GCA_015478945.1 Trachelipus rathkii
TGAAGGTAAGTGGGGGAGCAAATTTTAAAAGCTCTGAGGAATAGAGAAGATAATGTACATATTTTGGTGTTACGGGGGTGAGAAGAGAACCAATGTATGCAGCTAGGATTAGAAGTGGGTTTTCTATAAACTGAGAATTGTATGTTGTGTTTTGAAGACCAAATCATAAGAGTATCAAGAAAAGGAAGGGTTTTATTGATGGAATATTCGACGATGAACTTTATGTTTGGATGTATATTGTTAATATGAACAAGAATGTCATTAGGATTAATGTTAAGAGAACCAGCGGTTAAAACGTCATCAACGTATCTGTACGAAATAGAATTAGAAAGGAGAGGGTGGGGGAGAATATGGTATAATTCTAGTAGTTCCATAAAAATGTAGGCTGAAATAGGAGAGACGGGAGAACCCATCCTTAATCCAGAGTTTTGTTTGAAGAAAGTATTATTGAAATGGAAGTAGTTATGATCAAGAGTAAGAAGGATGAGTTGTTTGAGAAGAGGGAAAGGATGAGATAGAGTGATAGTCTTTTCAGTAATAAAACGTTCAAGGAAGAGAGAGAGAGGAGAGAGAGAAGAGAGAGAGAGAGAGAGAGAGAGAGAGCAGAGAGAGAAGAGAGGAGGAGAGAGAGAGAGAGAGAGAGAGAGAGAGAAGAGAGAGAGAGGGAGAGAAGAGAGAGAGAGAGAGAGAAGAGAGGGAGAGAGAGAGAGAGAGAGAGAGAGAGAGAGAGAGAGAGAGAGAGAGAGAGAGAGAGAGAGGGAGAGAGAGTAAAAGGAACAGGTACAGATGTGAAAAGAGAGACTACATCAAAGCTAAGAAGTTTGTGAGTGTTGGTATTTGTGTTTTTTGTTTTGAAAACTGAAATCTTAAGTGTTTATTGATCGCTCGCTCGCGCGCCGCGCACTCTCTCTATCTCTCACTCATCTCACACCTGTATTTATTTTCTTTTTTAATGTATTTATATATATTTAAAATTTAAAAACATAAAATATTTTTAAGAAAAAAAAAAATTATCTATATATATATCATATTATTTATATATATATATAATATATATATATTCTAAATGTATTTTATATATATATATATATATATATATATATATATATATATTATAAATTTATTGCTTCCCCACTTTCCTTCAACCTGAAATCAACTTAATTTCTTCCCAATTCCTTGAGCTTTCTTATCCTCATCATGGTTATCAGCACAGCTTTTACGCAGAGCGAAACACACCTATTATGACCGAACTAATAAACATGACAAACTTAATACCATCTTTATCTTGTTCCACTCTCTCTACTCATGTCCAATTAATAATATCTTACCCAAATCCATTCACATTTCCTCTTCTAATACACTTTCCTTAAACATATAATTAAACCTCATACACACACTAATACTATTACATCTCAATGCGTTTACAAAACCCATTGCTTTAACTGTAACAACATATATGTTGGTGAAACGCATGATTTTTCCCGTCGTAACTATCAACATAAATATGATCTCCAACAAGACAATCCAAACTCTGCCCTAACTCTTCATAGATCCACTCATAATCACACTATCAACATTAATCAAATGACACCAATCATTGGCATAGATAATTTACACCTGAGAAAGTTCACTGAATCCTTCTGTATTAACAATTCTAATAATTTTAATGTACAAAAAAATGACTTCCACATTGATCCCATCATGAACAACATTTTACACTTCTCACCCTTTTTCAAAAAAATAAAACCCAAACTTTTTGATATTTATAATTTGTAATAATTTTATTATTATTTATTTAGTTTAATCTTTACTGCATCTGAATGAGGACCGTGATTTAGGTCGAAAGCTAATGCTCATATTTTATTAAGTTTATTGTTAAAGTAATATTTTTCTTCTGATTGCTTGACAAAAATTTTATTTAAACCAGTTGTTATCCTGAAACAATATTATCCTAAGGCATCATTATTTACTTATAAATACTTTTAGCGTTTTAGGCTATTTTCTTCTACTAATTAAACCATGCCTGTTAACATCTTACTAAACTTGGATTTCAACTTGAGGAAATATTTTCTGAATTACACTGACTGTATGATTTCTGACAACATAAAAAAAGAACTTCAATTCAATATATCTTATTTAAATAAACTTCTTGTAAAAACCATGAAGAGCTCAGATACAAATTAGAACACAACAGGTTTTTTTAAAAAGCAATAATAGGATTTTTTGTCGTATATGGTATGGATATAAACAATTACTTTTAATTCTTATTTGCATATCGTACAACAGTAAAATATTCGCATAAAATAGCCTTAAACTTTTAAAAACTGATGTTCTATCAGATAAAAATGCGCATTTAAAAAAAACGCTTCAACCTTAGGCTATTGCAGGTACAGATTTCATTCTCAAGAAACCAATAAGAGGCTAAAATGTTTTATATATTTTTAAGAGAGAGAAGCACCATTGGATAACTACATGAAAATAAATTAGGAGTTTCTAATAT
>JABUQX010111018.1:20000-22901 GCA_015478945.1 Trachelipus rathkii
TCATCACCGTACCTAATTATCATACTGATCAACGAATATATGCCAACGTAACAAAGTTTTCATATCAATAAAGCAAACGTAGCATCACCTGAACTACGAATATAACGTACACTCCCACACAACCTAACACATCTTAAACATGAATATACATAACATTAACAAAGTCCATACTTAAACACAGTAAAGTACTAAATTGAGCGGCAGACACGTAACCTACTTTACACTTTTTCTACATATCACTGATAATTTTACATAATAGTAACATTTAAACAAATTATCACAACCTTGTGGTAATTAATCATACTTATCAATAATATATGCTAACGTAAACAAGTTTTTTCACACAGCAATAAAGCAAACACATAGCATCACTGAATACGAATATAATGTACAACGACATGACCTACATACCTTATGCACGAATAAGCAGTCAACATTAACAAAGTTCCATACTTAACAAGTAACTAACGCTGCATACAGAATGTAACCTACTCACACTTTCCCAAGCATATCACTATTCAATTTTAACATTAACATAGTAATATTTATCAAAATTTTATCATAAACCTTAACCTAATTATCATACTGACCAACGAAATACGCCTAACGCGACAAAGATTTCACATCAATAAAGCTAATATATCATACCCTGACCCTAAGAATATGATATACATGACAAACCTAACATACCTTATGCATGAATAATTCACTAACATTAACAAAGTTCCATATTAACAACAGTAAAGTAACCACCGTTGCATCAAAAACGTAACCTATTCACACGTTTTCAAAACATATCTCCAATATCAATTATTTATTTGGCATTAAATGGTAATATTTAATCAATCACCGTACTAATTATCATACTACACGCATATATGCCAACTTAAAAAGTTTTTGCACTTAACAAAGCTGACATATTCATAGTCCCTGAACCAAAGAATATAACATACAACGAAAAACCTAACACAGCTTAAGCAAGAATAAAACTGGCTACATTAACAAGTTTCATACTTACAACAGTAAAGTAACTAACACGCATACAGAACGAACAGGTACGAAGCTGATGAGGTTTAAATATTCATTTAACAAATCGGTGTTTAGCGATGTGTTTGTTTATTTATTTTTAATTTCTTCTTAAAACCTTTTGTTTTTAATAAACTTTATTTATTTTAATTTAATTTTTTTTAAAACTTTTTTGTTTTTAAACACTTGATAAATTTTTGTTCAGTCTTTAAAAAACTTTTTGTTTTAAAATTTTTATTTATTTTTAATTTCATTTCTTTAAAACTTTTTGTTTTTATTTTTAATTTTAATTTCTTTAAAACCTTTTTGTTTTTTTTTAAAATACTTTTAATCTTTAACTTAAGTCTTTTAAAACTCTTTTTGTTTTACTAAATTTTACACTTTTATGTTTAATAACGTAAAAAATTTTGTTTTTACATACCCTAAAACGGTAAATCAGTGAATCAGTAAATCAAGCCACCCCTCCCTCCCCCCCCACCCCTCCCAACCCTGATCTATTGAGGTATTGATTCTATTGATTTCTATTGATATATTGATCTGTTTACCCCAGTCAATATTTCGAGTCATCTTTTGGATAAACATAGCTTAAAAATGGTTCTTTATGAGCCTGGATAAAAGTGAATTTATGTGACATAACAAAAAGTTTTTCACATCAATAAGCTAACATAACATAAACCAGATGTTAAGAATATAATGTAATAACACCAAAAAACCTAACAAACCTTGAACAACGCATAAACAGTCGCACATTAACGAAAGTACCATACTTAACAATAGGAAAGTAACTGACATTGCATACAGATCGTACCCTATTCACACTTTTTTCAAACATATCTCTAACGTATCACTGTTATTTTACAGTAACATAGTAACATTTAACAAAAATTTTATCTACTAACTATTTATCATACTGACCTACTAATATACTGCTAACGTAAACAAAAGTTTCCACATCATAAAGCTAACAATAACCTGAACTAAGATATAATATACACCCCTCAAACCTAGCACAGCTTAAATACAAATAAACAGTTAACATTAACAAAGTTTCATACTTAACAACATTAAATTAACTAACATTGCATACGGAACGTACCCTATTCACACTTTTTTTTCAAACATATCTCTAACATATCAATGTTAATTTTAGATTTAATTAATTGATCAATAAGTTGAGTGAGGTTGTCGTTGTGGATTATAATTGTAAGTTAGCATTAATGTTAATTAGCTTATTAATGTGAAACATTTTTTTACGTTAGCCTATATTCTTGATCAGTATGATAATTAGACAAGGTTATGATAAGTTTTTGTTAAATATTACCATGTTAATCTAAAATTAACATTGCTATGTTAGAGATATGCTTGACAAAGTATGCATAGGTTACGTTTTTGTATGATATGTTAGTTACTTCACTGTTGGTAAGTGGGGAGCTTTGTTAATGTTAACAGTTTATTCGTATTTAAGGTGTGTTAGGTTTGTCGTTGTACATTATATGCCCAGTTCAGATGATGCTATGTTAGCTTTATTAAGGAGAAAAGTTTTGTCCCGTTAGCGTATACTCGTTGATCATTGTATAAGATAGTTTGACAACCCTGTATAGATTAGCATTTATTCATTGATTAGTATGATATATAGGTTATGTCATGATAAATTTTTGTTAGGTTTTCTTAAAAAATTACTATGCTAATGTTATAAAACATAAAGACATTAGCAAAAACATAAAATGTTTTTAATAAATTTGTTATGTTGACCCTGTGACAAACAAGAATCAGATGTATAGCTTAATGTTTCGAAAACGAACCAAACAAGAATCATAGGTATTGCGTAATGTTTCGAAAAGTGGGAGGAGTTTGAACAATTTCTCAACTTGTATC
>JABUQX010111019.1:0-85701 GCA_015478945.1 Trachelipus rathkii
ACGTTTTTAAATATTAATCTATATTATATTTATTTTAAAACTGTTTAGCTCACCCATATAATATAAAGAAGTTACCAGCTGAACTCATATCCAGTGATGTGAATGACTTATATTCTAACTTTTTTCTTAATTGTATCATTCAAATATTTTGTACACATATTATAAGAGTTGGTACTTATTCACTAGGTCTACTTAGGTCTTACATCATGTTAGTAATTTTGACATAAACTTTAGGACGTACTATTTGGGATCATTACAAAAAAAACCGTATAATATACAGACATGTTTTTCACTTTTCATGTATGAGTTTACTATATCTTAAATTCGTGGTACCATATTAAAAATTGTATGATACCTCCAGGTAAATTTGATTAAAAGGTTTAACTTAATTTATCAGGACCACTATCTACTTTGAGTCGTTACAAAAGGTAAGTAAAATTAATGCTATGTTTAGGATTTTATCATTAGGTCATGTCGTGCATATATATTCATATTAATATAAAAATCTGATTGGACCCTCACAGGTAAGATAGTATTTACAGTGTCTACAACTAGTTGATGTTATTAAATTTTTCTATTTTCATATTTTTCATACAAATATTATTGATCAATAATATTATATAGGTTGTACTTATTTCAGTAGGTATCACTGTCTTAATTCATGTAGTTATGACCATATACAATTAGGATCGTACTATAGGGTTTACATAAAAAAACGTTAGAATATACCAGACTTAGTTGCATTCTATCCTGTAAGGTTTACTAATCTATTATATTCGTTGTTTCAACATATTAAAATTGTTGAACCTGTCTAGATACAGGTGAAAAAAGCTTAGTAAAAGGGTTTACTCATTTTTCAATGGATACCTACTCTTATGAGTTCAGTCACAATAAAAGTTATAGTATAAATACTTGATATGTTTAGGATTTACTTTACTTACAATAGGTTCTAACTCATGTCGTATACATTTCTATAATATTAAATATTTAGAAATTTATTTTGCCCCTCAGTTAAAAAAGTTACAAGAGTCACAACTTATTATATACTAATAATTTCAATTTTATTTATTTTTATTCAATAGTATTGCTTTGAAGCATATTTAGGTTGGTACTTTCTAGTAGGTCACTGTCTTACATCTATGTAGTTTGACGATATAATTTTATAGGACAGTCCTATGGTGTTATTACAAAAACAGACTGTAAGAATAATATCAGACATAGTTGTTTATCTCTTTCACTTGTATATGGTATACTGATTATATCAACTCATGTTTGATTCACAAATTCAAGATTGTAAGTCCGTATCCTTAGAGTAATAAGTATGAAAGTTATTACTTAATTTTATGACCTACTATTTAGAGCTACGTGCAAAAATATGTAATTATATAGCTGATATGTTGAAAGATCAGTCTTTATAGTGAGTCTAACTGATGTTCAATTCCATATTAAATATTTAAAGACTAGTTATGCCTTCACCGTACAGGTATAAAAGTTTCACGAGTAATTAAAACGTATTGATTATATATATATGCTATATATATATATTACCTAATTTTCTCTATATTTTCATTCAATAATTATTTGACCATATTTAACGGTTGTGTACTTTTCTATGTTATGAGTTTCACTGTCTTCATCATGTAGATTGAATCATATATATTTAGGACGTACTATAGGTCTTTAACAAAAAAAACGAAGTAATATATCAGTACTGTTGTATTTCTTTTGATTAGGTATTAACTATCTTACATCTGTGGGTCAATTAATAAATTGTTGCTATATCCTCAGGTAAATAGTTAAAAGGGTTTATTACTCAATTTTAAAGATCACTCATAACTTTGAGTTACGTTTCACAAAAAAAGGTTAATTATATTTAACTGAAAATTGATTTGGATATTCTACTTTCATAGGTCAACTGGTCGTTAACATCTCTAAATTAAATTTAAAAACTGTTTGCTGAATACCCCACGTGAAAAGTATATCAAGAGTCTCATACCGTATCATTAATTATAGCTATAATTATTCCATTTTTCAATATTTTCGATTCAAGAATTTTGTACCTCGATATATATATTTAGGTGGTACTTTTTCCAGTAAGGTTACACATGTATACACATCATGATTTGTTTTGACATATAATAATTACTAACAATACGTTACTATGGGGTACTATACACAAAAAAAACGATAATATATAATACCATGACACTGTATTGATTTTCTCTAATCTCTTGCTAGTAATGGATATAATATTAACATTCTGTGTACATAAATTTAAAAAATTTGTTGCACCTACGCTTCAGGTAAATAAAGTTAATAATGTTTACTCTAATCTTTCAGGACACCCTACTATTGAAGTTACGTGGCAATAAAAAAAATAAATACTTGATTAATGTATATGGTATGCTCTAAATAGATTTCACTGTCGTACATTCTTATATTATAAAAGTGATTTAGTAAACTGTTTGTCATACCTAAACAGGTATTATAATAGTTCAAGAGTCTAACACGTTTGATTAGCTATATTTTACAATTTATATTTTTTCTATTCAATACTATTGAATCATATTAGGTTTGGTACTTATTTCAGTAGGTCACTGTAGATTAACATCATGTGTATTGACAATAAACATTTTATGTACAGTACTAGGGTCATTTTACAACATACTAAGACTTGATATAAAATTAATAACAGACATGTTGTATTATCTCTTCTGTAGGTATTAATACTATTTTACATCTCACTACTGTGATTCAAATAAAATGAATTGTTGAACCTATACCTTAGGTAAATGATAGATTTGAATAGGTTATTACTATTTAATATTTATATTGAACCTATTTTTTTATAACCCTACAAAAATAGATAATATAATACTGATATGTTGGATTTCTTTATTATATAGGTACTGTCGTATATTCTACATTGATTTTAATATCTTAAACTGTTGCCTACCTATCCAACGATGATAATAATAAATTACACATGTAAACATAGTTGATGCTCTAATATTTCCAAGATTCATCATATGATGTTCATTTAAATATTATTGACAGTGTAGTTGAGTATTCGGTCCTTCTTATGAAGGGTATCACTTAGTCCTTACACTCAAATTGTAGTTTTGACATAAATTATTAGTGACGTACTAATAGGTCTTAACATAAAATAAAAATTCAAGTAGAATATACAACATGTTGTTTCTCACTTTTTGTAAGTTAACTTATCTAGCTTACTAATTCTGTGGTAAAATTAAACGAATATTGTTGCCTATATATATACTATATCCTTACAGGTAATAAAAGTTAAAAAGGGTTACTTAATTAATTTTTTTAATATAACTATTGAGCGATATAATAAGTTAATAATATTACTAGATATTGTAGGAATTTCATTCATTTGAAGTCACTGTTCGTACTCATTCATATATATTAAATTGCTGAACTGTTGCAATATACCTCAGTTTATAAAAGTTACAGAGTACGTCACAACGTTGATTAGCTTTTATAATATATATTTCAATTTTATTATTATTTTTTAATTCAACATTTATCAAATCTCAGATTTTTTTTTAGGTACTTTATTCAGATTAGGCTCAGCTGTCTTAACACATTATGTAGTTTGACATATCATTTTAGGACGTACTCACGCTGCTAAATCTAAAAATAGAACGTATGAATATTACGGTTGTTTTGTTTCAATTAGATTAATACTATTTATTATAACACCCGTGTGTACAAAATATCAAGTATATTGTATGCTCATACTCCTCAAGGTAAAAAGTTTAAAAAGTTTTACTTATTTTAGAGACTTACATTTTGTAGCCGTATACTAAAAATAAGTACGTATATACTTGATCATAGTTGGATCTACTTATTATAGGTTCACTGTCGATATGCATTCATTAAATTAAAAATTATAGTACTGTTGCTACCCCCAGGTAAAAAGTTATAACGATGTAACATCAACTGTATTATGATTGCACTATTATTACATATTTTTATTATTATTTCATTCAATATTTTGACATATTTATGGATTGGGTCACTTTATTTTCAGATAGGTCATCACTGGTCTACATAACATGATAGTTTGAATAAATATTTACGGACGTACTATGGGCTATCTTTACAAACAAAAACCTAGATAATGATAATATTAAACAGACATTGTTATTATCTCTTTTTGTGTAGGTTACTATACTACATTCTGTGTTTGAATATATTATAAAAGTAATATGTTATGTCCAAAAATTGTTGACCTCAGGTAAAAAGTTAAAAGGGTTTACAACTCATATTTATCATATAAATACATTGAGTAGTCTATATATAATACCAGAAAAGGTATTAATTTCTGATAATGCTTGTGAGATCTCATCAAATAGGTCATGTCGTACTTCTACATAAATTTAAAAACTGATTTAGCTCCATCCCATAGGTAAAAGTTCAATGAGATCACAATCGTTTGATGTAGCTATATTCTAAATTTTTCATTATTTTCTATTTCAAAATTAATATTTGGGACACCATATTTATAAGGTTGATTACTTTTCACTATTAGGTCCTGTATAATTCAATGTATTAGTTAGTTTTGATATAAATTTACTAGGACGTATCTATGGTCTTAACAAAATAAAACGTAGAATTAATACTCAGTAACATGTTGTATTTCTCTATTCTGTAGTTACTATCTATTACTATTCTGTGGTCAATAAAAATTTTGTTTGCACTCAGGTAAAAAGTTAAATAGGTTTACTCAACCTAATTTTCAGGACCTAATATGAGTCGTACAAAAAAAGGTAAATATAAATATTAAACTGATTTAATTTATCAATTAGACGAGTGCCATGCATTCATTTACCATTATAAATTAATATATATAAAACCATATTCATCCGCCAAACGAAAAGTTAAGAGTCACAAAACGTTCTGCTATATATTCTCAATTTTTCATATTTTCATTCATCAAATATATTGACCCATATTTAGGTTTGGTACTTTTCAGTAGGTCACTGTCCTACATCATGTAGTTTGACATATAAATTCTATCATAACGTACTATGGTCTTACAAAAAAACGTAGAATTATTAGACATGTCACATGTTGTTTCTCTTCTGTGGGTTACTATCTTACATTCTGTGGTCATATTAAAAATTGTTGCCCCTCAGGTAAAAGTTAAAAAGGGTTTACTCAATTTTCAGACCTACTTTGAGTCGTACAAAAAAGGTAATATATTCTGAAATGTTGGATCTCTTCAATAGTGTAGGGTCTTAAATTTCTTAAATTAAATTTAAATACATGAAAATTTATTGCTCTCTTCGATATTAGTAGTGTTCTTTTAAAAGTATACGTAATATATCCTAATTATTTTATTCATAATTTTCAATTCAATAGATTTTGACCGAATAATTTAGGTTGGATCATTTTTTAGTACGGATTTGTATTACAATCATTAGTTGTTTTGACACAATAATTCTACTAACGTATACTATGAGGTACTTACAAAAAAACGTAGAATATACGATCATTAGTTTGTATTTCCTCTTTCTGCTATGGTGCACCGGATTATTTAATGTTTCAATATTAAATAATTGTTTGCGTATAGTTCAGGTTAAAGTTAAAAATGTTTTACTTCAATTTTTCAGTGACAGTCATACACAACTTTGAGTCATTAGCAAAAAAAATAAAATAAATATCTGATATGATTGGGTCTCTACAACTTAGATCAGCTGTCGTAATTCTATATATACTTATAATAATTAGAACTGTGCCCCCCAGGTAAAAAGTTAGTTATAAGAGTCACAACGTTGATGCTATATTATATTTATACTATATTTTTTTATACTCACAAAATAATTTTGATAAGCATTATTTAGGTGATGGTACTTTTCAGATTGTCATTGTCTTACATCATGTAGTTTATTGACATAAATTTAGGACGTACTATGGGTCATATAACAAAAATAAAAATACGTAGAATATTACAGAAATAGGTTGTTTCTCTTCTATCTGTTGGATTTACTATTTTATCACCTCATTTTTGAATCAAATTTAAAGAATTGTATAGCACACATATACTAGAGTAAAAAAGTTATAAAGGTTTTTACTTTAATTTATAGGACCTACTCATTGAGTACCGTAAACAAAAATTTGTAATAATAATACTGATATGTTGGATCTTTTTAACAGGTCACTTTCTGTACATTCCATATATTAATATTTATCAACTGTTGCCCCCTCAGTAAAAAAGTTTAAAAGTAAGTCACATACGTTGAATGCTATATATATATATAATTCAAATTTTTCATATTTTCATTCACTATAATTTGACCCTCATAATTTATAGGTTGATATACTCTATTCACGTATAGGATCACTGATCTTATCATAGAGTTTGATCATAAAATTTTAGAGATATATCATATTGGGTCGTAAACTCAAAAAAACGTATGTAATATACGCAAGTCATTGATTGTTTCTCACTTCGATGGGTTACTATCTTACATTTCATCGTCAAATTAGAGACTGTTGCCCCCTCACAGAATGTAAAATAAGTTATAAGGGTTTACTCAATATTTTCTAAGACCTACTTTGAGTCGTACAAATAGGTAATAATATACTGATATAGTTGATCTCCTTACAAACGTGTACAATTAGTCGTATCATTCTCTAATATAATTAATAATTTAAAACTGTTGCCACCCCTAAATATAAAGTTACAAAAGAGTCACTAACGTTGATTAGCTATAATTTCTAATTTTCATTAATTTATTCAATATTTTGACCCATATTAAGGTTGTATTAATTTTCATTATAAGTCAATTGATCTTACATGCTCAGAGGTAGCCATGTAGCAAATCACTACTATGGTCTATACAAAAATAAAAACTCGTAAGTATAAATTACGAACATGTGTTTCACTTCTTTAGGCTTTACTAATCCTAACATTCGTTAGTCAAATCTAAAAATTATGTTGCCCTTAGGTAAAAATTAGTTTAAAAGAGGTTTCTCATTTTCAAGTACTATATTTGAGTCGTACAAAAAAGGATATGAATAAATATTAGATTAATGTTATTATACTCTCAATATGGTTACTGTCGTACATGCTAATATATTAATATATAAATACTAGTGGCCCTCCAGAGTTAAAAGTTTATCAAGAGTCACATACGTTGTGACTATATATATAATATATATATTCAAATTTTTCATATTTTTCATATCAATAATAATTATTAGGATTCCAATATTTTAGGTTTTGCATAACTTTTTCACTATGGATCACATCTTACATCATTAGTAGTATTTACATAATACTATTAGTGGACTTAACTAATGAGGTTCTTTACATAAAAATAGTAAGAATATAACAGACTATGTTTGTTTATCTACTTCATGTAAAGTTCAAATTCTGTAGGTTACAAATTAAAGTAATTGTTGCCTCCATCAGGTCAAAAAGTTAAATAATGTTTTATATAATTTTCAGGACTCATATCATTTGGTCGTACATAAAAGGTATATAAATACTGATAATGTGGTTCTCAATAGGTCAATGTCGTAACATTCTAATCTTAATATTTTAAATAATCTGTTAGCCCAAATAAATAAGTTTAATCAAGATGATCACATACGTTGATTAGCTATATTTCATAATTTTCCTATAATTTATATTCAAACACTAATTTTTGACCATAGTTTAAGGTTGAGTATATATCTACTAGGTCATTGTCCTTACATATTACCAATGATAAGTTTTGACATAAACTTTAGAACGTACTATGGGGGGTATTACAAAAAACGTAGAATATAGACATTGTTTGTTTCCTCATTCTGTATAGGTTATCTATCTTAACATTAGATTGGATCTCAAATTTAAATTTGTTGAACCTCAGGTAAAAGTAAAAAGGTTTTTTACTCAATTTTCAGTGACCTATCATTTTGAGTCGTAACAAAAGTGATAATAAAACTTGATTATGTTGGATCTCTCAATATCGATCATTTTCGTATACATTTCATATATTTAATTTAAAAATCTGTTTGCCCTCCAGGTAAACAGACGATTGCAAGAAGTAATTAGTTAGATTGGACTAAAGATTTTCATCAATACTTTTCAACTATTATATTTCTCATGTCCACTAGTATCAGCTTATCTCAATCTTTAAGAGCGTAAAAAATTTATCATGTTGGGTAAAATAAGCATTTCACGCGCATGTAGGCAAGAGAATATTCACTAGTTGTAGAACATTCACTGATAGGTATTTGACAATAAACTGATTAGAGTGTACTAATGGACCGTTATATAAAAAAAGCGACAGATATAAATATAATACACTAGACTATGTTGACATTCACACTTCTGAGGATATTATGATATCTTACAATATCTGTTGTCATAATTTAAATTGTTGTTCAAAGAATCTCAGGAAAAAAGTTTAAATAAGGTTATTAACTCTAATTATTCAGAGATAATACTAATATAATTGAGTCGATACAAAAATAAGAGTAATAAATACACTAATGTATAATGTTATGGATAATAATTCATAACTATTACAATAGGTCACTGGTCGTAACATTATCTATATAATTTAAAATTTTAGATAAACGTTTATAGCAATAACTCCATCAAGTATATAAAAGATTAATGCAAGAGTAATACACAAACGTTTGATTAGCTAATACATAAAATATAATTTCAAATTTTCATATTTTTATATAATATATTAATATGATAACCATATAATTTAAAGGTTGGTATCTTATATTCATTAAGGTCACTTGTCTTATCAATCATAGATTAGTATATGACCATAACTTTAGGATACCGATACTATATGGTCTTCACAACACAAAATACGTAGAATATACAGACATGTTTATTCTCTTCTGGAGGTTACTATTATCAATAGTTGTCGTATTCGGTGAATATTAAATGAATTTGAATTTGCCCCTCAGGTAAAAAAGTTTAAAGGGTGTAACCTTACTCAATTTTTCAAGAATCACTTATCTTTGAGTCTACAAAAAAGATAATATAATACTTGAAATGTAGGATCTACTTACATTAGGGATCACAATGTCGTACACATTCATATATTAATTATAAAAACACTTTGCTACACCTCAGAGATAATAGTAACAAGAGATAATATGATGTCAAATAATTGTACATTTCTATTCATATATTTATGCATATTCAAAAATATATTATGAAATCATTAATTATATAGGATAATATAATAGTAACTTTTATACACTTAATGGTACAACTTGTACTTTAACAATCAATAGTAATAAGTATTGATCATAACCTTTAAGGTACGTTAACTAAGGTCTTTATCAAAATAAAAAACGTAGAGAATAAATAATAACAATGAATAATAATAAATATATTGATTTATCGAATCTTTGTAGGTTACTATCTTTAATTCTGTGGTCAAATTAAAGAATATTGCACCTCAGGAAACTCATATACAGTAGTTAAATAATAATATAAAAGGGTTCGTAGCAAGAGCCACATATTTAACTAAAACAAGTTTTCACAAAAAATAGGTAAATATATAAATAATAACTAGATATGTTCGAATTCAGTCCTCTTCAATAAGGTATAAAATGATACGCTTACATCTATTCAATATGATATTGTAACAAAATAAATGTATTGCACAAAATAGTATTGAACACATAAAGCTTTTTACTCACAAAGAGATCACATTCAGAGTCTTTGATAGTCTCTTGTTTGATATATCAATTTTTTCATATTTTTCAATGTGTCTACAAATATTTTTTTTGAACGCGCGAACATATTGTCCATGATGATAGTCTCTCTCTATGTTATGTGATTATCCGACCTCGATCTTGCATCATGGTCAGAAACACACACTTAAGGATAACTCTTAACCTATGGCTTTGACAAAAAAATCGTTAGATATAGCACATGACATGTCTTCTCTTTAGATTTTTACTATCTGTAGGTTCGTTCTCTGTTCTGTGAGTCAAATTTAACATATTGTTTTGTCACTTCAGGGTAAAAATATAAATATGTTACTCAGGGTGTGTTACATAATGGATATAAGCTGATATATATGGAATCTTCTTCCATTAGTTTACTTGTCAGTATCATTGTCGATATTAATTTAAACTGGTTGCCCACACAAGGTAAAAGTTACAATGCGCGCACAAAGTTGATGCTCTATTTTTTTTTAACACATTTTTCATATATTGATTCGATTCAATACTTTTGACTCACATACTAGGTAGTGTTATACTTATATGCATGTAGGATCACTAGCATTTCTATGAAATTACGCTATATGCACCATATTCTAGAAAATATGAGTGGCGTTACTCAGATACAACGTAGATATACAATTTTTTGACTACTCGCTATAGTGTGTTTCTCATTTTGTAGGATTAATACTATTTTAACATTCTGTGGTCTAAAAACTTAAAGATATGTCTGCAGCCCATATACATGGTTAAAAATGTTAAACGAAACGGCTCTTCTACACAATTTAAAAAGGTAGAGCTATCTCTTGTGAGTGCGTTCTAACAAAAAAGTGTTAGAAGAAATATTAACTTGTCATGACATGTTGTGGATATCATCTCTAAGTGTGAAGGTTTCAATGTCAAGTGGTATGTTATTGTAAGTGAGTATTTAGCAGTATTTTATTAATTACGTGCTGACCCTTCTCCTAGTTAGTATAATTAAGGTATCAAGATTCATTTGCACTGAAGATGGCTTGGTGCATGAACAGATTTTTCAATTATATATATATTTTTTATTTAAGTTATTTTATTTGACGCATATATAGGTTTGTGTGGTACACAGTAAGGTCGATGTTTACTCGATCGTAGTAGAACATATATATTTTTCTACCGTGATTTAACTATAATCAATCATAATGAACTTACATTTAACAAGGGCGTAACAGTTTTGAGGTAGTAACTCAAACAACATGTTTTTGTTTATCACGCATCTGTAACTGGTTACTTTACTTTACATTTCGCTGTCTATTTATTTATATAAGATTTTCTAGACAAGAAGTTCATACTTCCGGCAGTGTTTCATACAGTATTAACTAATTGTAAATAGCTTCATTTTCAGGAACTGTCGTGTGATATCAAAAGGTAATAAAAACTGATATTTGGATCTCTCAATAGGTCACTGTCGTATATTCTATATTATTTAAAAACTGTTGCCCCCAGGTAAAAAGTTACAAGCATCACAACGTTGATGCTATCACCTGTATTCCTTATTTTTCATTCAATTAGATAATATTTTTGATCGTTATGATTATCTGAGCTTTGGTCTGACTATCATACAGTAGGTATATTCACACGTTCGTTCTACTATATGAGTAGTTATGTCGAACGATAAAATGCTATCGCGTAGATGTGATAAGGCGGTATCATCTCTGAAATACAATAAGAATAATGTAGATATCCATTGTCATATAGATTTGTCTTTCATTTATAAGCGTTATGTAATCATAGCTCATTCTCGACTGGCAAGTGTTAGATCTGTCTCAGCCATATTAAAAAATAGAGCTATGTGCACGCAGGTAACAAGAAAAGTGGTAAGAAGGTTAGTTACTACACAATGTTTATGGTAACTATTATATTGAGTGTTACGAGAAAAGAGAACTAAGTGACTGTTATGTTGAGTAATCTCTCTTCATATTATGTGTACTGTGTCGTACATTCCATTTATTAATATTTCTCTAGATAGCTGGGTTGTGTCCACTCTACGAGATAAAAACAGTTAACCAAGAGTCACAACGTCTAATCGCTATATCTTCTCAATTTATAATAAATTTTGTATTCAAATATTTTGAAGCAATATTTAGGTTGGTACTTCAGTAGGTCACTGTCCTACATCAGGTAATTTGACAAATAAATTTTAGGAGCGTACTAATTATGGGTTTTACAAAAACAGACGTAGAATAAACAGACATATTGTTTTCTCTTCTGTAGGTTACTATTTACAACCCTGTGATCAAATTAAAGATTGTTGCCCCTCAGGTAAAACGTTTGAAGGTTTTTCTTAATTTTTGGAACCTACTTTTGAGCCTACAAAAAGAGTAATATTATACTGAATGTTGGGTCTCTTCAATAGGTCAACTGTCGTACATTCTAAATTAAATTTTAAAAAACTGTCCGCCCCCCCCAGTAAACAAGTTTGACACAACGAGATTACAAATCTCGTTGAATTAGCTAATATTCCAATTATTTATATTTATTCATTCAAATTTTTATGTACCCATATTTATTAAGGTTAGGTACTTTTTCAAGTAGATTAAACTGTCTTATCAATTCATGTAGTTATTGACTATATAAATTTTAAGTGAAGTACTAATGGAGTCTTATCAATAAATGAACACCGTAGTAATATACATGACTCATGTATGTTACTTAACTTTATGTAGGTTACTATTCATCAATTCTGTGGTCTAAATTTAATAACTTTTTTTTGACCCTCAGTGATAAAAAGTTAAAGGGTTTTACTTTCTTTAATTTTCAAATAATATATTTGAAGTTCGATCCAAAAGAAGCCGTAATATATTCTGATATTGTTTTTGAGATCTCTCCAATTAGATCACTGTCTGTACATTCAAAAATTAAATTTAAAATACATTTTGTCCCACCCCGGTAAACAAGTACAGAGCAACAACGTTAATGCGTAATAGTTCAATTTATGATATTTTTCACATTCAACATATAAGTTTTTGACCTCACATATATTAGGATTGGTATCTATTTCAATCATAGGTACACTGTCTTATAATCATGTACGTTTATGATATATAATAATTCTACGGACGCTAACTCTATGGTTACTTACAAAATAAAGAAAACGTAGTAAATATAACAACATGTTGTTATCTTCTTGTAAGGTATACTATCTTACTTCTGTGAGGTCAAAATTAAAGATTAGTTGCTCACTTCAGGTAAAATAATTATAAAGGAGTTTAACTTCACAGATTTTATATACAAGACCTACTTTGATGTCAGACGAAGAAAAGGTAATATTAATCTGACATATATTGTTTGAATGCTCTTCTCACACTAAGGTATACTAGATACAGTACATCATATTTTACATTTTGGTAATTTTAAACAAACTTTCTTCGATTAAATTCTGGTAAAAAGATAAAAATTTCACAACTGTGATTCTATAGCTATATTCTAACTTTGTTATTTCCTATATAAAATTAATTATGATATATCACCATTAATTATAGTAGTTTAGATATACTCTTAAAATAGTTTTATTTTTATTGCCTCACATGTCGATACATTTTTGTACATTTAATGTATATAAATATATAAATAAATAATAGCTTTCGGTTGCAAAATTTGTGTTGTATATTTAAATAATAAATAACGTATAGCGAAAGGTAATAAGATATACAGACATGTTGTTACTCTTATGTAGGTTACTATCCTAACATTCTTGTAGGTTCAAATTATAAAAATTGTTTGCCCTAAGGTAAAAAGTATATTAAAGGGTTTACTCAATTTTTCAAGACCATTATACTTTATGTAGACATACATACCGGCATTAGAGAAGATATGTTTATATAAGTATTTCTTCCTTAAAAGGTTATATTGTATTATATTCATATAGTTAAAATAAGGAGACGTCACAAAATTGTCAAACTGTTGCTCACTAGGTAAAAAGTTACAAGTTTACATACGTTAATTCTGAATAAAAACACTGTTCTTTTTTTCTAAATTTGTGATATCAAATAATTTTGAATCCCTTAAGTATATTTGGTAACTTTTACACTAGTCACTTAGTCTATATCAATCATGGATAGTTTATTTGACTATAATACTTAGGACGTACATATGGAGTCTTACAATAATAACTGTAAGAATATATAAGTACATGTTGATTTCTCTCTTTAGTCAAATTCTGTGGGTACAATAATTAAAAATGTTGTGGATATGGCCTATACTTCAGGTAAATAATATAAAGTATAAAAATGTTATACTAATATTTTCAGTGATCACTTTCTTTGAGTCGTACAAAGGTAATAATACTGATTTGTTAATAATGTAATAGGTCACTAATGTACATTCTATATTAATATTAAAAACATGTTTGCACTCACCTCAATATAAAAAGTTACAAGAAGTCACATACGTTGATTGCTCACTATATTCTTAATTTTCATAATTTCTTCAATATATTTATTGACCTACAATATTAATAGTTGGTACTATTATTATCACACTAGGTTCTTTGTCTACATCATGTAGTTTGAACTATAATACTTTAGGCACGTATATGGGTCTATACACTAAAAAAACGTGAATATATCACAGAATCATAGTTGTTTCACTTTCTGTAAGGTTATCTATCTACTACATCTGTGGTCAACATTTATAAATTTATGTTGAATATCCGGTTAAAAGTTAAAAAGGTATTACTCATTTATCAGGACTACTTTGAGTCGTTAACAAAAAGGTAATAATTCTGATATTAGTTTGTGAATATCTCTTCAATAGAGTCAATTTATTCGTATCGTTCTATATTATTGATATTTATAAATATCTATGTATTATGCCTATACTCTCACTACAGTGATTAAAATAAAGTTATCAGAAAGTTTTGTTGCTCATATGATATGCATACTATTTCATATTTTTATATATTTTCATTACACCAATTATATTATTGACAAATATATATTAATAGATTGGTAACTATCTTCATATATTTTACTAGTAGGTCTACTAGTCTTACATTCTCTCGTCTCTCTTGCCATTCTAAGACTAAATCTCGTCTCTCTTGCCATTCTAAGACTAAATCTCGTAGATATATATCACAGACATTGTTGGCTCTATCATCTATTCTAGTAGTGATTTACTATCTCTACATTCGTTGTCATACTTATAAATTGTTGCATATCATCAGGTAAAATAAAGTTAAAAGGGTTTTCTTAATTTTCTGGACTTTATTTTAGTCGTACAAAAAAGGTAATAAATACTGTAGTTGGTTATTTGTTCTTACCATATAGGTCCACATGGTCGTACATTCTATTATTTAAATTATAGAAATCTGTTAGCATATATACTAAGTTAAAAAGTTACAATAAGAGATCCACAACGTTTAATTCTATGTTATCTAACTATATCACAATAATTTTCAAATTAATTTTCATTTCAAAATTAATATTTGATACACTGCAATACATTTTATGTATCGGAACTTTTTAAACTTAGGATCCTGTTCTTCTATACATAGTAGTATTTGTACATTAACTATTTAGGTACGTAACTTTAGGGTCTCTTACATAAAAAAAACGTAGATAATTAATACTAAGATCATGTTGTATATTTTTCACTCTTCCTGTAGGTTTATCTATATCATTACATTCTGTGGTCAAATAAAGATTGTTTGACTCACTCAGTGTAAAAAAGTTATAAATAGGGTTTAACGTTAACATATTTTTTCATAAGTATCATAATGATATAGAGTTCGGTGAACACAGAAAGCGCGTAATTACGATTCTTGTCTGAATAGATGTTGGATCTTCTTAAATAGGATCACTGTCCGTACGTTCTATATTAAATTTACAGGAAATGTTTGACGCCGCCTAAGAGTAAAAATCCAACCTCTTCGTGTAATATATAGAATACAATGAGTCACAAACAGTTTGATAGTTACTACAATTGTTATGCCACCTTCTTCATTGTGTGTTTCAAAAAATATTCTTGACCTCATAATTTAGGTGTGGTACTTATATCCAGTAGGATCACTGTCAGTTTAGCACGCATCATTTAGTATTGACAGAAATCTAGGACTAAATAACTATGGGTGATCAAGAAAAACGTCACGATATATTACAGACATCTCAGAAAGTGTTGGTTTTTACGTCTGATTAGAATATGAAGGGATTACTTTCTAACATTCTCTGTGCTCAATTAAAATATTTGCAATTACAGTAAAGTAAAAGATTAAAATGTTACTGTCATTTTTCAGTGACCTGAACTTTGGAGGTGTTAAACAAAATGTGTAATAAATAACTCGATATTTTTGGAGCTACTTATCAATAGGTCACTGTCGTAATTTTTATTAAATAATTATAATTTTAAAAGATCTGTTGGCCATCACGAATCCCTATAGGTTAAAATGTTCAGCGTTCCGACACGATAGATGATATATTCCAATTTCATATTTTTCATTCAATTTTGACCCATAATTTAGGTGGTATCGGTTTGTTCGCTGGTGTGGAGATGAATAAATTGTTAAGAGTGTGATCTAAGGGGTATTGTCATCACACTTTACGTGAGTTTTCGTTAAAGTTAGGAAGAATTTATTTGTTTTGCACTCATATTCTAGATGTGCAATTAATTTATGTGAAGTACTAGTGGGTTCTTTGAAAAAGAAAAACGCTAGAATATGTGTAGACTATGGCAGTTGGTGGCTCTGGCCACTCTTTTAGATAATGTTTATTCAATTCTTTACTCTTTCGTTGAGTTTGAGCAATATGAATGATTGATGGCTCACTCGTTACAGGTAATAGAAGTATGCTAGAAACGTCTCAACTGTTGAAGTACTTGACTTTGGAGAGATTCAACAATATCAGTATTTTATTAGGTTTTTTGTAACGAGCTTCAGGTTCTTGATAAATCTGATGTTAAGCCCCTTTGTTAACATTGTTCGTATCACTGTGATGTGGGACAACCTCTCTTATTATAATTGACCATGACGAGAATGTAAGAATAACTAACTATCAATAAAGAGACCACATGTAACGGGGGTATATTATATGTTTACCAGCATTTTTGGGATAATGTACCTGCATAAGTATCTATTACTTAGATTTGATGTCAAATGGCTTAGCAGTGATTTAAAGATAATACATTTCAGGAAGCATAGTAGTCCGTTAATGTGGGAAAGTAGAGTGACTCATACCGAGTAGTTGATGGTCAAAAGCAAGGTAATTTGAATTGAAAATTACGAGAATTGGGTGATGATGAGCAATAAGAACTGTATGTATTGAAGACGCAGTTAGTAAGACCTTTTATACGCGCCCTGTGGTGAGAGGGCTGCTATAACAGTGTTGTTTAGTAGATATGATATAAAATTATTCATGATTTAGCTCTTTTGTAGTTACGACACGCTGAACGGTAAAGTTTAGTAAGGATCTGATAGTAAGTGATAAATTTTTATATCACAACACTGTGTTGTGTGGTAGCAATCAGAGAGGGTGTCCTGAAAATATATTGGATGTAACACATTTTTAATCTTTTTACGCTGAGTGGCAAACAAAATTATGTTTTGAATTGTTGGGCAGACGAAGAATGGTAATGAAAAGCTACTCCACTGAGCCAGAAGTAAAAGCAAACAATGTGCGATGAATTAGAGAATCTAACGCTATTTTTTGTTGTATGACCCTATTAAGTAGTTACCTAAGTAATTAGTGCAAAACCACGTTGAGTAGTGCACTAGAGACGAGGTGATCCGATGAGTAAAGACCAGATAGAAATAATGCGGTCTAATAATATTATAGTAATGAAAAAATGATAGATTAGAAGATACACGTATCATCAACCGCCATTAGTGGACTCTTGTAGTATATACTAACGTCTCATGGGGGGTCATCACTATTTTTTTAATATTAAAAAGATTTGATTTTTATTCTAAAGCTCTTCTTAATTATAATTATATATATATCATATAGAATGTCCGACAGTGACCTATTGAATATAGAAGATTAAACATATCAGTAATATATTAACCTTTTATTTTGTACGACTCTAATAAAGTATGTTCAATAAAATATGAGTAACCTTTTAATCTATATTGTAACCTTGTAGTGAGGTAAATACTAACTTTTTTAAATTATTGACAGCTCACTCACTAAATATGTAAAGATTAGTATAACTACTACAGTAGAGAACAATAATAACAGTCATGTATATATTTACTATCACGTTTTTTTTATGTATAAGTACGCTATATACATTAAGTTAACGTTCCTAAAGTTTATATGTCAAAATCTATATCAAATATGATTGTTAATATGACAGTGACCTAGTAGTAAGTACCAACCTTAATATGGGTAAATATTTGAATGAAAATATCGAAAATTTGAAAATATTATATAGAATTAACTGTTTAGTAGTAGCAATAGTATTAATACTTTATTTTAGACAATTCCCTGACTGTTTAAAAATACTTTTATATAGAATGTAACGAACGTGACCTATTGAAGAGATCCAACTATCGTATTGTAATTACCTTTTATTGTACGACTCAAAGTCTAAGTAAAATAGAGTAAACTACGCCTTTTACTTTTTAACCTTACTATGAATGAGGCAATCACAATAATTTTTAATCTTTACTTTTAGTATTTTGTAGGTATAGTATCGACTTATACTCTCAGTGACCTACATTTCTGTATATTTCTACGTTTTTGTAAAGGTCCTACTAGACAACGCTCACCTCAATAAGTCTGATGTCACACGCGACAGCTGAGAGGAAGGAAATAGTGACGAGTGAGATTTTAGAATAAAGTACCATATCACTTAAATATTTGTCAATAAATATTTGTAATGTAAATATATATTGTATAAAAAATTGTAAATATTAGCTACAATCGTTGTTTGAACTTCTTTGTTAACTTTATTACCTGGAGGGCAACAGTTTTTTAAATTTAAATATTAGATATGATTATCGAAATATTAGACTCACTATATGAAGTAGATATTCAAACATATTCAAGATATTTATTACACTATTTTAGATAACGACTTACAAGTTAGGTATTCCTGAGTAATGAGTAAACCTTTTACTTTTTATACCTGAGGTTCACATATCTTTTAATATTTGAAACTCAAGTAATATTGTATAGATAGTTAAACTCAGATATATAGTGTAAAACAACATGTTGTTATATTCTACGTTTTATTATTTGTTTGGTAGAAGACCCATAGTACGTCCTAAGTTTTATGTCGATAATCTAATATAAAAAGTTACCAACCTAAATATGGGCTAAAATATTTGAATGAAATATTATGAAAAATTAGTAAATATAGCATCATCGTTTGTGATCTTTGAGATATGTTTTATTTGGGTAGGCAACAGTTTATTTATTACAATTTAATAATAATTAATATATATATATAAGAATGTAACGACATTGTACATATATTTAGTATATATAGAGATACCTAATACTTATCAATGTAATTTAATGTACCAGGTTTATTGTGTCCGTAGAGTAAAATAAGAAGATCATAGAATATTTTTTTAGTAAAGTATTATTTAATTAACACTTATAATTACCACTTGAAGGAGCGTTACCAATACTTTCTCTCTATAGTGTGGTAGAAACGCAACATTGTTAAATTTATATTAGTACTACCGTATGTTTACGTAGGAGCATATACACAACTATCAGTTCTGCTCTCATTCACTTATCATACCACGTCTTACTGGTTTTTTTCTTTCGATACAGTTACCCATTAGAAGGCTCACAATTGGTGATATGTAAACGTTTTTACTCTGTCAATTCTCTATCATCTGAGAGTGTCTTTAGATGATTACTGGCTCGACTAGTGAACAACGCTACTCATACTCTTCTTACCATATGATCTCATATTCTGGATGAAACCTATCTGTACATCAATTCTCGAATTATTATCATGTGATACTTGTTCACTTCTTTAACTCTGGGCGGCATATGTTGCTCTTTACTGATATATATGTATGTATGATCTAGTATATATATATGTATTTAGAATTAGATAAACTTATACTTATTATACTTACACTTGTTCGACTAATTTCCGACAGTAGGCTCTTGCAAACATTGTAAGTAATCACCCTTTCACCTTTTATACACTAGGGGCAACAACTTTTTATAACAATTTGACGAATGATCTAGAGATACCGACCTATCTAGAGATAGATACATGATCATATATAGATAGATATATATTCTGAGTACAGCAACCAATAAGTACTTGATCACTAAAGTTTAATATTCAAAGTACACTAATGTAAGACAGTGACACTTAGTTGAAGATCGTCCCCAATTGATCAGTGGGTCAAAATATTCTGTAGATGCATAAATTTAGAATAGTATTGAGCATATACTCTCAGATATGTATGATTGTAGCTGTTGATAACTTTATTACTTTGCGGTATCTCTTTCTTCTATGTATGAGATAAATTCAGCATGTACGAAAGTCGCGATCCTATTAGTAAGCAAGCAATAGCACCATAACGTAGATCTCTCCAGAGTCAACTATTACTTTTTTAGAACGACGACATAACAGTAGGTCTTGAAATTGAGAAAAAACCTCTTATTAATATATATATATCACATGAGGGAGAATTCTTAACTATTGACCACAGAATGAAAGATAGTAACCTACAGAAGAGAAACAACATGTCCTTTGAAATAATAACCTATCTTTTTTACACACAAGCCCAATAGTACGTCCTAGAATTTATATCAAACTACATGATGTAAGACAGTGACCTAGTGAAAGTACCAACCTATATATGGGTCAAAATATTTGAATGAAAATATGAAAATTTGATATAGCTATCAAACGTTTGGACTCTTGTACCTTTTTAGGGACGCGGGCGGCTACAAAGATCTCTTAAAATTACTCTTTTGAATGTAACTCTAGATAGTTAGTAATCATTATTTATGGAGTGAGCATAAAACATTACTCTATACCTAAAAATTTAATACTTAACTATCTCATCTATGTAGGCTGACGTACAACACAGTTATATGATCAATATGATAACTCTCGCTAGTAAAACACTCTTCACTTTTTTCACTCTTCTTACATCCTGTAAGGTGTCAATATTAATTGATATCGAACCCAGCAATGTGACATGATATTTAAGTTTAATTTCTTTTTTTACACAAATGTATGTATACAACATGTGCTCGTACTAATTTCTACTGGGTTTCTTATGTATGCACTTATTAAGAATCTCTTATATAAGTTTTTATGCTCATATACTAAATGCAACGTATACGTGAGGTGGTGGGTCTCTCAAGTCTGAATACGGCACATAATATGGGGTCAAAATGTGTGGATCAACTGAGTATGCATCTATCGTTGTTATATCTTTTTATCTCACACTGAGGAGAGCGGTCTCGATACTGGTTTTTTAAATTTAATTTTAGATATGTATTACTGATAGTGAAGCTAGGATGTAGGATATATCTATAATCTCACTCTGATATGGCCTTCACTGTCTATTTATCTTATATCTAGAATCACGCGGTTTTCTCATACAGAACATGTATGTGATCTAATAATTATTAGTAAAACTATTTACACGTATTTACCTATGAGGGGCTAACAATTACTATATTAATTATGATTACATACAGGGTGCTAATAAATAGTAAACTTAACACGAAGAGAATAACAATATTATACTGTATATTCTACTGTACTGTTTATTTGTAAAACCCATGTAGTCCTTAAATATTTATGTTCAATATCATACATGATTGATATCAGACAGTAGATCTATCATGAATAAAAGTACCACCTATATGCTTCAAAATTATAATTCGTTATAGCTAATAAATTAAAATATTTGAAAATATAGCATACAACGATTGTTGACTTATCTATGTAAACTTATATTTAACTGAGGGGCACAGTTATTATCTAATTATAAATGGAATTTAGTACTGACAGTTAGATCACTATTTGATAGAGATCCCACTTATCAGTATTTATAAATATTAATCTCTTGTTTTTGTACGTACTCTCAAAGTTAAGGTCTGAAAATGAGTTAAACCCTTTTTTAACTTTTTATACCTGAGGGACATACAATTATTTATGATTTGACATCAGAATGTAAAGATGTAAACTATATCTAAAAAAGAGAATACACAACATGTTTGATATATATATTCTACGTTTATTTATTAGTAAGACCCATATACTTTCCTAGTAATTTTAATGTCAACTTACATGATGTACGTACTGTGACCTACTGAAAGTAACCTATATCATAAATATAGGGTAAAATATTTATTGAAATTTCTGATTAATTTGCAATTATAGCATTACAAAATTTCGTATCTTGTTTAACTATTTTTTTAATAGTAATAATAATAACTATATTATTATAATTAATATAGAATATACGACACGTGTACCTTTGAAGAGATCCAAAATCTCAGTTTTAATTTACCTAATTTTTGTATATAATCATATATTTAAATATTTAAAATATTGAGTATAAATATTTATTTAACTTTTTATAAATTAGGGGCAACAATTTTAATTTTGACAACAGAATGTAAGAAGTAACCTACAGAAGTAAACAATGTCTGTAATAAGTTCTACTCGTTTTTTATGTAAGACTTATGTAGCTTATACATGAAATTTATGTTAAACTACACTGATGTAAGAACAGTTGATCATATACTGAAAAGTACAACCTTAAATAATAGCTTATCAAAAAATTATGAATAAAAATATTAAAAAATATATGAAATATATAGCAATACACGTTGATAGACTCTTATGTAAAATTTTTACACCTGGAGGCAACCGTATTATTAAATTTAATATATAGAATGTAAGACAGTGAACTATTGAATGAGATCCAATATAATCAGTATTTTTTACCTTTTTTTGTACGACTCATAGTAGAGTTCCTGAAAATTGTAAGTAATACCTTATTTTAACTTTTTACGCTGAGTGGAGCAACAATGATTCATTGTACCACAGATGTAAGATATGATAACTACTACAAAAGAGAAACAACATTACTGTATAGTATGTATTATCTACGTTTTTTTGTAAGACCCCATAGTACTTCTCTAGAAGTTTAATTTGTCAAACTACATGATGTAAGAATGTGACCTACTGAAAAGTACCAATCTAAATATGAGTAATGAGAAGGTTAGATATGAAAATATGAAATATTGAATAGAGTAAATCGTTGTGAGCTTGTAACTTTTTAATCACTGGGGGAACAGTGTTTTTAAAATTAATATAGAATTAGTAACGTACAAGTGACATATAATTGACAGATAATTATCCAAAATATAATCAGATTTATTACCTTTTATTTGTATACTATCTAAATAGATAGTGATATCTGCTAGAATAATTAGGAATGATAAACCATTTATTAACTTTTACCATGAGTGGCAACAATTATTTAATTTGACCAGCAGAATATTTAATGAATAATGTATTAACCTAAAAGACTGTAATAATATTAGACTGTTCACTTTGTTACGTTTTATATAATATATTATATATATATATAATAGAATAATAATTATTGTAAGTACTCACCTCATTAAGTAAGTATTCTATAAGATTTATGTCTAACTACATGATGCAAGACAGATGACCTAACTGAAAGTACAACCTAATAATTTATTAGGGGGGGGTCCCTATACCAATTAAATATTAATATTAGAAAAATGAAATTTATGTATAGAATATATGAGCATTCAACACAGTTGTTGATCCATTAAAATAGTTTTTAATCCTAAGTAAACATTTTTATTTAAATTATAATATAGAATACTTAAGCTTTATGAGGTAACCTATTGAAGAGATACTAACATATCTATATATATTACTTTTTTGTAGCGAACTTCACATAAGTAAGGTCTTAAATTTATATGAGTAATACCCTTTTAACCTTTTATACCTTAGAGGTGGCAACAATCTTTAATTATGACCACTAGATGTAAGATAGATATAACCTACAAGTAATAGCAAAAATAACATGTACTGATATATTCCTAACGATATATTATTATATTTTTTTTTTGTAAGCTACCAGTCGCAACCAAATGTGCGTGAAGAGATTTTTTTGTGTCTGTACAGATTGTATAAGACAGTGTATACTAATGATGAAATATAAAAGTATATAACACCTTAAATATATATAGTTTCATTACAGTAATTATAATATGTAAATTATTGAATATAGCAATCAACGTTTGTGACTCTTGTAACTTATTTACCTGGGGGGTCAACAGTATTTAAATTTTAATATAGAATGTACGACATTGAACTATTGAAAGAGATACAACATATCAGTATTTATTTATCTTATTTGTATTTCCTTCCAAAGTAGGTCTTGAAAATTGAGTACACTACCTTTTAACTTTTTACCTGAGGGGGACAACATCTTTAATTTGATAATTTTTCTCTGAGTCTTAAATAGATAAAAATGAAGAAACAACTAAGCTATATTATACTAAACGATTATTTTTTGTTAAAGACTCCTATAAGATACGTCCCTCCAGATGTTTAATGTCAAAACTATATACATGATTGTAATAGTACATGTGACTTAGATAACAAGTCCAACCTATCAATATTGAGGTCAAATTATTGAATGATAAAATATGAAAATATTGAATATAGCATCAACGTAATTGTGATATCATTGTTAACTTTTAAACTGAGGTTGTCACAAGTTTTCTAAATTTAATAATAGTAATGTATCCAGTGACCTCTTGAAGAAGATTAACATATATCAGTTTATTTTATATACCTTTATTTTTTCGTACTATTAGATAGATACTCAAAGGTAGGTCTGAATATTGGAAGTAAAACCTTTAAACTTTTCTCATGAGAGGCAATCGAATTTTTAATTTGACATAGTAGATGTTGATGATGTTAGTGTATGCGTGTAGTGTCAGCTAATCATGCTCTGATAATACTAAGAATAATTTCGATTTCATATTTTATAAAGAGACGCAATATATATAGTACACGTCCTTGAACGTCTATAAACTCAATCACACTATATATTATAGTAGACAGCTGTCTAACTCTGATAGCTACGACCATCACATATTTGTTCAAATATTTGAATATCTGTGATACTGACATAATTGAAATATACGCTATGACAACTGTTTGTGTCTTACATGTAATTGTTTGACGCTTGGAGGGCACCGAGTGTTTGATTTCTATTATGGCTACTGATAGCTATATTTGACATATTCTGAGAGATCTATCAAATATAGTAATTTATTATACTCTATTTCATTGTTAACTGACTCTCACGAGATGTAGGCTCTCTATGATAATTGTGGGAAGTAAACTATTGACTCTCATATTTTATATAGCTGTGGGTTACAGTCACAGTTATTACATTTGAACCACGTGTAAAGATAGGTATATTCATGAACAGTCAAGTGATAACTCAAGTTGTAATTGATTCGTAGTCTTTTTTTGTAGCGACCTTCACGTATCGTTTACATAAGGTTTCTATGAGAAAACTTAGAAATTGGTCGATAATGAAATGTACCTATGTGTAAGTCTCTCTGCAATTCTTTAAATAGAGAGATATATTTAGAAGGAAATATAGTAAATATAGAATAAAAGACATCAAAGTGTTTGTTGACTAATACAGTAAATTTGTAGTTAATTTCGCGGGGCGCTCACAACACTTTGTTAATCCTGAATAGTGTACGCGATTTGATCTATATATTTTGAAGAGATCCAGCATATGCTAGTGAGCTTTGATGTGAAAAAGACACTTTCGCTAATTTTGTCTCAAAGTAAGCGTTTTCAAGAATATATGTGTAACTAACTTATTATATACCAACTAGTTGAGGCAAAATTATTGTATTCATGTAGCCAGACGAGGTATTGTACTACGGAGAGAGAACCAACTGTCTGCTCTAAATATCTCACTACGTATTTATTATTATTTAGTAAGATCCACGCTTAATGTTATGTCATAAAGTTGATATTGGTTCATACACTCAATACTAAACACATTGATGCTACCTATGACTGAACAATATGTTGACACAGATGATTTAGACTACAGAATATGAATCTAGAAATATAATGAATGAAAATATAGTAAATATTCATGATATTGAGCTCATTCAGAGTGCATATTGTACACTTTATATTATCCGGGGTGCGGATACTAGTAATTTTATGTATTATGGTTATATAGGTGTTCGTATGTAAAACTATATATGATAAGAGATAAAACATATCAGTATCTTATTACCCCTTTTGTACGATCTTAGGTCCTGAAAATTGAGTAAAAACTCTTCTTTGATAAACATTTTATTTACGTTATAGGCGGCAACACAATATTTTATTTGAACATAGTAATGTAGATGATGTTTTAAACATTCACTAGTAGTGATAATCAAATAGTCTCGTAATATGATACTGATCAGGTTTTTTGTTGTCATACTAGACCCACTATGGATTATCGAATCACTAGAAATATATATACACTATATATACTTCTATGCATAAATGAGAAAAGATAAGAATACTAATGACAATAGTCAAGATATACACTATCGTGAATCAACTAAGTATTATATGAGGTATATATGTGAGAATGATTGAGTACTAGGATACGATGCTGCTCTCTGCGTGACTTCTCTATTGGGGGTCTAACTCAGTTATTTGTGATAGTTTTAGGTACTCAGGAATTGATATGAACATTGACCGTTTGAGTCGCTAATCATAATGGCATAAGTATTAATTATCTTTGTTTGTTGATGACGCATTACCAGTAGATGTTTGATATAATTATGTGCATAACCTTATTTTTTTAACGCTCTGTGGAAGTCTATGATTCCAATGTTTTTAATGTATTGATCAAGATATGTTATGATATTTTAATTGTAGTAAACCCATCTTAGAAAGAGAACAGATCTCATGTTTGTTATAAACTTGATAGCTCGTTATTTATTGTATAGAATCACTTCATATGTAGTTACTAAATTTTATGTATCATATTCACTTTAATATATTTGATATTATGTATAAGATCAGATAGTCATAATTGTAGATTTAGTATCATATATCCTAAATATGGGTTCAAAATAATATTGTGATGATATATTATGAATTTGTAATATTATTATGACTTCATAACGTTATTGTGATCATTCTTATTTAATATTTTATTCAGTTCTGGATAATTTAAGTGATATATTAATTTTTAAATTTATTTAATTATTAATTTTTATTGATTAATTTTTGATTTATGTACATTTTGATCACTTTTAATATTATTAGATTTCATATATCTCAATATTATCAGTATATTATATACTATTTTGTACGCTCTATATATAGTTGAGTCTATAATATTTTATGTAAAATCTCCTATTCACTTTTTTATTAATTGAATAGTTGGACTCTCAATATAATTTTTAAATTTAGGTTTTAATCATAGAGGTGTAATAATATTAATTATACATCTAATAAAAATAATAATAATCCAAAAACGAAAACGCCTTTAGTATTTATTTATCTTTATTAATCGATTTATTATTCTAGATATGTGATATACTATATAAGTTAGCTTAAATATTTATTATATGTAAATTAATCTACATAGTAATTTGTTAATTATCATGTTTGACGTCTATATATCTGTTAAAAGTTAATCTATAGCTTATATATTAGATTGTTATTCATATAATTTATTGTAAATATAAATATTAGTATAAAATATGATTAATTTAGATATCTATCGTTTGTGATCTATCATAAAATGAACGTCTAATCGACCTACTATATTAATTAATTGAATATTATTATTATTATTGTACGACGTGATTCTATATTGATGGACGCACTTCGCATATAATAGTATTATCACTTTATATCGCGCACTCTGACTTCTGAAGTTACGAGTTATCTGTATATAATAGTAGTTAGGAGAACACATTTTTTAGCTCTTTTATGTCTGTAGGCAGAATACGCTAATTTATATATTGTAAACTTTATAGAAGGTGAAAGCGTGATAGAACAACTAGAGAAGTATAGACATATATCTGTTTATCTCGAATATTTTCCTATATTGATAATGACACTTATAGTATTTAGTAGACATCTTCGCATAAATCAACATGATGTTAAGATAGTGACTCTATCATGATAAGTATCTAACCTATAATATGGGATCAATAAAATCTTTAGAATAGAATCCAGTCATAAAAGGAATACAGCATAAACTTAATGACTCTTTTAACTTTTTTTTACCGGGGGCAACAGTTTTTAATATTTAATTTAGAATAGTAACGTATCAAGTGACCTATTGAATGAGATCCAACATTCAGAATATATTACTTTTTTGTACGTACTCGATAATGTGTCCTTAATTGCTTTTAAAAATTATTAAACTTTGGTACTAAGGATTTGAACTCAATTTTAATTGCCATCAGAATGTTAATAGATAGTAACCCAAGAAGAGAATTGTTCATTTATACAAAATATATTATTACGTTTTTATTGATATAAAGCTACATAAAGACGATACGTAATACAATTTATGTTGCATGCTAGAGAGAAGTAAGTAGAGTGTCTAATTCTGATAAGTGTCCAATTGCTTTAAAATAATTGCGTCTAACATATTTTGATAATGAAAATATGTGATATATGGAATATAGCATGACGTTGTGACTCTTGTAAACTTTTAACGTGGGGGGCAACGTTTTTAATAGAATTTGAATGTAGCTGACAGGATCATACCTAATTTATAGTAGAATAAGCAATACACTTTTTTAATATACTCTTGTTGGAATAATTTCCAAATTTTCTGAAGGGATATTTATGATGCAAAGATTTTATTATACTTTTATATGAGGAATCGTTAAGAGGTGATTTATCATACCTATCAGAAGTATAAGTAATATGTAAGTTATAATGGGGAAACTATACATTTATATAGTGTTATTTTGAAATACGGCTTAAATTTGTAGACTCATTTTATATTCCTCTTTTAAATTCAGAGATAAAACTCCCATAGATGTAAGACAGTGTACTATAGTGAAAATGATACTAAACTAATATGTTAAAAATTTTAATGAATTACAAATTTTACTGTGTGATACCATTTACGTTGAGACTCTATAATTTTTACCTGGGGGGCAACAGTTTTTAAATAATTTTAATTTAGAATGTACGACAGTGACTTATTATGAAAGAGATAGAAAATTTATCAGATATATTAACCTTTTTTAAGATCTCTCACAAATAGATATTTATTTAATAAATTAAATACATAACCCTTTTAACTTATTATTAGGCTATGGGTGTTATTTTAAAATTTTTAATTAAAAATAAGTATTAGTAGATAGTATCTACTATAAAATTAGAAATTAAAAGTTTTATATTTACTAATACTCGGTATTATTTAGTATTATGTGTTAATACACCATAGTACTGATCTACTAAAAGGTTAAATAGTAAAAGGAACATTTTTGACATTGGAAATATTTTCAACTTTTGGAAAACCCAAACCTAAATATGGGTCAAAATTGAATGAAAATTAAATTGGACATATATGCATTCAACGTTGTTACTTCACGTAGTAACTTTTTACTTAGTGGGGTGACTAAACAGTCTTTAAATTTTTTATATGGAATGTACGACGTGTAACTTATTAAAACAGGTTATTTTTATTATAATAGATATATTCACTTATAATTTTTGTACGGTCTAAAGTTCGGTCTTAAAATTAAGTATAAACATTTTAACTATTTTACCTGTAAATGAGGGTCACAACAATGTTTTTCTTTTCTGCGGTAACAATTGGACCTTGAGGAAGTTAATAAACCACTTGATCAAAAGAAACAAAAGTGACGTTTTTTTATTGTATAATGAGTCACATGTAAGAGACTTAATTTATGTTTGTACAACGACAATGATTAGTAAGACAGTGACCTATACTGAATAAGTACCAACGCTTAAATATGACTCTATCTCAAATATTTATGAATAATAAATAATAAATTGAAATATAGCATCTACATTGCGACTCTTGTAACTTTTAACTGAGGGGCAACAGTTATCAAAATTTAATAATGAATGTATCGACGTGAACCAATAATTGATAAGAAATCTCAACATATCAGATATTTTTATATTATCACTATATTTGTACGACTCAAAAGTATTTTAATTAAAATTTGAGTATAACTCACTTTTAACTTTTTTAACCTGATAGGGCACAATCGTTATAATATTAGAACCCAGATGTAAGTATAGTAATACATACTAAAAAAGAGACAACATGACTGTTAATATTCTTTGGGTTTTATTATTGTTAAGATCTATATGTACGTCACTAAAATTTTATGTACTTAACAATGATGATATATGAATATGATAGACCTACTAAGAAGTTACCAACCTACTAAATATGGTATACAAAATATTATAATGAAAATATATATATGAAAATTGGAATCTAGCATCAAACGTTTGTTTAATCATCGTGTATATTATTTTACTAGGGGGCTATACATCTATTAAATTTTTTATATTATGAGAATAATACGAGACAGTGACCTATTGAAAGGATCCAACATATCAGTATATAATATTATTTATAACTATTTTTAGTTACGGCTCAAAGTAGGTCATAAAATTAGTAAACCTTTCAACTTTTTACCTGAGGGGCAACAATATTTAAATTTTGATCACAGTGTAAAAATAGTAACCTACAGTAAGAGAATCAACATGTCTGTATATTTACTATCACGTTTGTATTTATTGTAAAATACCCATTAAGTAATCTTGTTGGTAAATTTATATATGTCAAAGTACTTGAAGAGTGCTTGGAGGAGTCTCGAATTCAAAATTTGATTATAAATATATAATAATATTGAATATATTAGACATTCAACGTTTTGTATACTTGTAACTTTTTACTACCTGTGGGGTCAACATGTTTTTTTTCTAATTTAAATATAAAAAAGTATACGACAGTGATCTATTGAAGAGACCCATCATATGATAAGTATATTTTATTTTATATTTTTGCACGACTCAAAGTTGGTATCCTGAAAATTGAGATATAACCATTTTTACTTTTTACTGAGGTGGCATACACATTTTTATTATGATCCAACAGACTGTAGATAGTTACCTAATCAAGAAGAGATAAACACTCAGTATCTATGTATCGTGTACGTTTTAATTTGTAGGAAATAGTCGTAGTAGAATTTATGTTCAATAAAAATCATTAACGGCACTGTACAGTATATGACCTACTGAAATAAAGTACCACTATTATAATATGGAGTTACCAAAATATCTATTTGATGAAAATATTAGTAATAAATGATTGTAGGGCATCATGATACGTTAGTTGACTACTGTATTACTTTTTACGTATGGGGGCAACTCAGTTTTAATATTTATTTAGAATGTACGACAGTGACCTATTGAAGAGATCCAACCTATTCATGAATATTAATTTTAACCTTTTGTAGTATGACTCAATAAGTAGGTCTTTGAAATTAGAAGTTAATATACTCTTTATTAATTTTTAACCTGAAGGGGCAACAACTTTTTTAATTTGATAACCCATCAGAATGTTAAGATAATGTTAAACCTACATAACAGAGAAACAACATGTTGTTATATTCTTCGTTATTTTTAGTAATACTACTATATATACGTCCTAAAATTTTTAATGTCAACACATGATGTAAGTACGTGATACTCTACTATGAAGATAATGTTACACCTAAATATTGAGGTCAAAATATTATTAGAATGAAAATTATGTAAAATTTTAGGAATATTTTAGCATCAACGATGTTACTCGTGTAACTTTTTAACACCTGAGGGGTAAAAGGCAACAGTTTTTAATTTTAATATGGAATATTAGACAGTGTACCTATAACACTTGAGATTTTATGAACATATCAGTTTATTAATATATATTACTATTTTTATATTGCACTGGCTCCTAGTAAGTCATTAAATTAAGTACATAACCTTTCACTTTTATCACTATGAGGGGCAACCATACTTTATTTATCACAGGTGTAAAATTATGTAAACGTATACCAGAAGAGAGTAACAATCATGTCTGTATATATTTCTACGTCTGTTTTTGAAAACTCGTCTTAGGTATAACGTCCCTTAAAAATTTTTTATTGTACATATCACTACATGATGTAGACAGTGACCTACTGAAAAGTACAACTGAAATTACCTTTCAAATATTTGAATTAAAAATATAAAAATATTGAATAATATATGCTAATAACTGTTATGTTATATACTTGTAACTTTTTAACTTGAAGTGGACAACAGTATTTCTAAATTTAATATTAGTAATAGAAATTATAACAGTGACCTATTGAAGAGATACAACTTATTTTATTTATATTTATTACTATTTTTTATGTATCAGACTTAAGTAGGTCTGAAAATTGGAGTAATAACTACTTCTTATACTAATTGTTACATGAATGAGAGCACAAATTTTTTAATAGACTACAGTAATGATAAGATATAGTTATCCATACTAGATAGATGTAAGCAACATGTCTGATATATATCACTTATACAGGTTTTTTGTTAATAGACCATAGTACGTCCCTAAAGTTTAATGTTAAATATCTACATGTATGATATATAAGTACAGTGACTTAACTGAAAAGTATCAACCTAATAATTTGTCTAATATATTTGATAATGAAAATATATTAGAAAATTGATATTAACATTACACTGTATTGTACTATATGAACTACTTGTATAAATTTTTACCTGGATAGAGCAACAGTTTTTAAATTTAATATAGAATGTACGACATTGACCTATTGAAGAGATTCAACTCATATCAGTAAATTCTTCCTTTTTGTACGATCTCACTAAATGTAATGGTCCTTAAAATTTATAAGTAAAGCTTTTAACTAATTATATACCTGAGGTATCAACAATTTTTAATTTGACGCACAGATTAGATAGTAACTTACCAAAAATTGCATTTCAATTGCTACTTATCGTACACTATAACGTATTTTTATTATTATGTAAGACCATAGTACTGATCCTAAAGTATTTAAGAATCAAACTACAGTGATTATAAAGACAATGTAGCCTTAGTGTAAATAAGTACAACCTTAATATGGGTCTAACATCTTTTTAGAAATGAATTTGATAAATTTTAGAAATTACTTTGCTATGATGTAATTAAGCTATACATTTTTATTTGGGGGGTGCAAACAGTATATTAATTTATATAGAATGTACGACATTGAACGTTTGAAGAGATCCAACATATCAGTATTTCTTACCTTTTTTTGTACGACTCAAAGTAGCGTTGAAAATTGATAAACACCTTTCTTTATTATTAACTGAGAGGGCTAATAAACGCATTTTTAGATTTGACCATATCAAGAATGTTAAGATGTTACTTATACCCAGAAGATGAAAGCAACATGTCTATACTTGTTAATATTCTATGATATAATTTATTATTTGTAATAAATACTACATAGTATACCTGATCCATACATTTTATGTCAAGACTACATGATGGTAAGACAGTGGCCTAGTGAATAAGTATCAACCCTAAAATATGTGAGTCAATAATATGTGAATAAAATATGAATAAATTTGTATATGATCTAAACGTTGTGACTCTTTTTAACTTTTATACCTGGGGGGCAATCAGTTTTTTAAATTTAATATTAGTAAATTGTAGAGTGAACTTGATTAAATAGATCATACGATATTCAGTATATATTTATCAATTTTTGTATACTGAGCTCTCAAAGCTAGTCCTAAAATAAGTAATTAACCTATAACTTTTAACCTGTGGGTCATAATCTATAATTTGATCAAAGGTGTAAAATAGTAACCTACATAAGAGAAACAACATGTTATGTATTATTCCTACGTTTTTTTGTATGACCCATAGTAACGTTACCGTTTTCTAAATATTTATATATGTTCAAACTACATATGATATTAGTATAAGTAACATGATGTAACAATCACTGAAAAGTACCATACTAAATATGGGTCCAAAATTTTTGTATAAAAATATGAAATTGAAATATAGCATCACGTTGTGACTCTTGTAACTTTTTAACCTGGGGGCAACAGTTTCTACATTAATATAGAATGTACGACAGTGATCTATTGAAGAGACCCATCGTAAAAACAGTTATTTTATTTATTTTATTTTTTTGCACGAGACTCAAGTAGCTACTGAAAATTGAGTAAACTATTATTATACTTTTATAAATATGAGTGGTGACAACAATTATATTTAAATTTGACCACATAATCGTTAATAAGATAGTACACCTACAGTAGAGAAACTAACTTATGTCTGGTATAGGTTTTCATACGTATATTATTATTTATGTTAATAGTACCCATAAGTTAGCGTGTTCGAATTTTATTCATACAACATTAGATTAGTAAGATGCTAGGTACTTACTGGAATAAGATACACAACCTTAATAAGGTGGTCTAAAATCTTGAAGAATGAATATATGAAAAAATGGAATATAAAGCTAAGAACGTTGTGTGCTCTTGTACTTTTTAACGTGGGGTATGTCAAATCAGTTTTATTTAATTAATTTAGAATAGTACGACAGTGACCTATTTAGAAGAGATCCAAGACATTTCAGTAATATTATTTAATCCTTATTTGTATACGGTATCTACTAAAGTAGGTTCTGAATATATGAGTACACCTTTTTATACTTATTTTAACATGAGGGGCAAACAGATTTATTTAATTTGACCACAGAATGTAGATAGTAACCTCAAGAAGAGAAACAACATGTCTGTATATTACTTAGTTTATTTTTTTGTAAAGACCGCATATGATATCAGTAATAGAAATTTTATAGTCAATAACTACATGATTGTCGGACAGTGATCCTGACAATGATATACTAATACCTAAATATGGGTCTCAATAATATTTGAATAGATTTATGAAAAATGCTATATAGCTTTAAGTTTGTGACTCTTGTCTTTTTTTACCTGGGGGGCCACAGTTTTTAAATTTAATTTAGAATGTACGACAGTTACCTATTTAAGAGATCCAACATTCAGTATTTATTACCTTTTTGTACGACTCAAATTAGGTCCTGAAAATTGAGTAAACCCTTTTACTTTTTACCTGAGGGGCAACAATTTAATTTGACACAGAATGTAAGATAGTAACTACAGAAGAGCAAAACAACATGTCTGTATATTCTAACGTTTTTTTTTGTAAGACTTATAGTAACTTCTAAAAATTTATGTCAAACTACTGATGTAAGACAGTGACCTAGTGAAAGTACACACCTAAATATGGGTCAAAATATTTGAATGAAAAATATGAATTTGAAAGGACCAAAACTTCACATTTTAAATCTTTCTCAGGTTGCAGCAATTTCTCTTAAATTTATTTAGAATGTACGAGCAGTGACCTATTGAACGAGATCAACATATCAGATATTACCTTTTTTTGTACGACTCAAAGTATTTATTGAAATTGGTAAACCTTTTAAATTTTTACCTGAGGGGCAACAATCTTTAATTTGACCACAGAATGTAAGATAGTAACCTACAAAAGAGAAACAACATGTCTGTATATTCTACGGGTTTTTTTGTAAGACCCATAGTACGTATAAAAATTATGTCAAACTACATTATGTAAGACAGTGAACTACTGAAAAGTACCAACCAAATTGGGTCAAATATTTGAATAAAATATAAAAAATTGAAAAAAAAATTTTTTATTTATAGTTTTTTAAAAAAAAAAAAAAAAAAAAAAATAAATTTTTAAATAAAAAAACAAAAAAAAAAAAAAAAAAAAAAAAAAAAAAAAAATTTAAAAAAAAAAAAAAAAAAAAAAAAAAAAAAAAAAAAAAAAAAAAAAAAAATATAGCAACCAAATTTTTTTACTCTTGTAACTTTTTACTGGGGGGCAACAGTCTTTAATTAATTATGGAATGTACGACAGTGACCTATTAAAGAGATCCAACATATCAGTATATATTACCATTTTTGTACGGCTCAAAGTAGGTCCTAAAATTAAGTAAAACCTTTTAACTTTTTACCTGAGGGGCAACAATCTTTAATTTGATCACAGGGTGTAAAATAGTAACCTACAGAAGAGAAACACATGTCTGTATATTCTACGTCTTTTTTGTAAGACCATAGTACGTCAAATTTATGTCAAACTACATGATGTAAGACAGTGACCTACTGAAAAGTACCAACCTAAATATGCATCAAAATATTTGAATAAAAATATAAAAATTGACTCATAATACACAAGTTTGTGATCTTGTAACTTTTTACTGAGGGGCAACAGTTTACAAAATTTAATATAGAATGTACGACAGTGACCAATTGAAGAAATCCAACATATCAGTATTTATTACCTTTTTTGTACGACTCAAAGTATTTATTAAAAATTGAGTAAACCCTTTTAACTTTTTACCTGAGGGGCAACAATCTTTAATTTGACCACAGAATGTAAGATAGTAACCTACAAAAGAGAAACAACATGTCTGTATATTCTTCGGTTTTTTTTGTAAGACCTATAGTACGTCCTAAAATTTATGTCAAACTACATGGATCGTAGACCAGTGACTACTAAGAGTATTAAAACGAATATCTCCGTCTAATGAATGAAAAATTATGAAAATCTGGAATAATAGCATCAACGTTGTTACTCGTGTAACTTTTTACCTGGGGGGCAACAGTCCTTAAATTTAATATGGAATATACGACAGTGACCTATTAAAGAGATCCAACATATCAGTATATATTACTATTTTTGTACGGCTCAAAGTAGGTCATAAAATTAAGTAAAACCTTTCAACTTTTTACCTGAGGGGCAACAATCTTTAATTTGATCACAGGGTGTAAATAGTCTACAGAAGAGAACATATTTGTATATTCTACCTTTTTTTGTAAAAAACATAGTACGTCCTAAAATTTTATGTCAACTACATGATTGTAGACAGTGACCTATCTGAAAAGTACCAACGATAAATTGCTTCAAATATTTGAATAAAAAATATAAAAATTGAAATATAGCACAAGTTGTGATTTGTAATTTAACGCTGTGGGGCAACGTTTCTAAATTTAATTAGAATGTAACAGTGATCTATTGAAGAGACCCATCATATCAGTATTTTTTATTTTTTTTGCACGACTCAAAGTAGGTCCTGAAAATTGAGTAAACATTTTTAACTTTTTACCTGAGGGCACAATTTTTAATTTGGACCACAGAAATGTAAATAGTAACCCTACGAAGAGAAACAACAATGTCTGTAATATTTACGTTTTTTATGTAAGACCCATAGTACGTAGTAGAATTTATGTCAAACAACATGATGTAAGACAGTGACCTACTGAAAAGTACCAACCTAAATATGGGTCAAAATCTTTGAATGAAAATATGAAAAATGGAATATAGCATGAACGTTGTGACTCTTGTAACTTTTTACGTGGGGGGCAACAGTTTTTAAATTTAATTTAGAATGTACGACAGTGACCTATTGAAGAGATCCAACATTTCAGAATATATTACTTTTTTTTGTAGCGACTCAAAGTAGGTCTGAACTTGAGTAACCTTTTAACTTTTACCTGAGGGGCACAATTTTTAATTGAGCACAGAATGTAAGATAGTAACCACAGAAGAGTATTTCATCCCAATTATTGACTTTTTGTGTTGTATTCTCATTCATTTAAAATTTATGTAAAACTAACATTCTCTAATATTTGAATTTCACCATTTAGCATTACTCATATATAATCAAATGCTTTGAATGAAAATATGAAAAAGGAATATAGCATGAACGTTGTGCTCTTGTAACTTTTTACCTCAGGGGGCAACAGTTTTTAAATTTAATATAGAATGTACGACAGTTACCTATTTAAGAGATCCAACATTCAGTATTTATTACCTTTTTGTACGACTCAAATTAGGTCCTGAAAATTTATTTTGCCTTCTTCATTTTTTTACTCTGAGGGGCAACAATTTTTAATTTGACCACAGAATGTAAGATAGTAACTACAGAAGAGAAACAACATTGTCTTAATATTCTACGTTTTTTTTGTGAAGACCCATAGTCGTCCTAGATATTTTATATCAAACTATGATGGTAAGACAGTGACCTAGTGGAAAGTACCCACTAATATGGGTCAAATTTTTGGAATGAAATATGACATTTTGAACTAAAAGCCATCAATGTTGTGCAACTCTTGTAAACTTTTACCTGGGGGGCAAGAGTTTTTATATTTATAGACTGTACGACAGTGACCTATTGAAGGATCCAACATATCAGTAATTATTACCTTTTTGTACGACCCAAAGTATTTATTGGAAAAATTGAGTAAAAACTTTTTTAAATTTTACCTGAGGGGCACAATCTTTAATTTGACACAGAATGTAAAGATAGTAACCTACAAAAGAGAACAACATGTCTGTTTATTCTACGGTTTTTTTGCAAGACCATAGTACGTCCTAAATTTAATGTCAAACTACTTGAGCAAATAGGGCGAACCGCCTGCGATCTACCGGACTAATTATGTTCATTCTTTTTGAATGAATATAAAAATCGTTTATTTAGCATCAACGTTTGTGACTCTTGTAACTTTTTAACTGAGGGGCAACAGTCTAAAATTTAATATAGAATGTACGACAGTGACCTACTTGAGAGATCCAACATATCAGTATTTATTACCTTTTGTACGACTCAAATATCATTAAAATTGAGTAAACCCTTTAATCTTTTACCTAGGAGGCAACAATCGTTTAATTTTGACCACGAATGTAAAGATAGTAACCTACAAAAGAGAAACAACATGTCGTGTATATTCTTCGGGTTTTTTTGTAAGACCTATAGTGCGTCACAAATATTTATGTCAAACCTACTGAAAAAGGCCTATATACTAATTTCACTTAAAGTACCAACCGTAAAACATGGGCGCAAAATATTTGAATGAAATATGAAAATTGGAATATAGTCAACCGTTGTTACTCGTGTAACTTTTTACCTGGGGGGCACAGTCTTTAAATTTCATATAGAATGTTACGACAGTGACTATTAAAGAGATCCAACATATCAGTATATATGTACTATTTTTTTGTACGCTCAAAGTAGGTCATAAAATTAAGTAAAACCTTTCACTTTTACCTGAGGGGCACAATCTTTAATTTGATCAACAGGTGTAAAATAGTACCTACGAAGACGAAACACAATGGGTCTGTATATTCTACGTCTGTTTATGTAAAACCCATAGTACTCTAAAATTTATGTCAAACTACCAAGCATGTAAGACAGTGACCTACTGAAAGTACCACCTAAATATGCTTCAAAAATAATTTGAATAAAATATAAAAATTGAAATATAAGCATCAACGTTGTGACTCCCATATAACTTTTCAACTGAAGGGCAACAGTTTCTAAATTTTAATATAGAAGTACGACAGTGACTATTGAAGAAGATCCAACATATCAGTATTTTATTACCTTTTTTGTACGACTCAAAGTAGGGCCTGAAAATTGGTAAACGCTTTTAACTTTTACCTGAGGGGAACAATTTTTAATTTGACAACGGGCCTTGCGTTGCTTCTATAACCTACAGAAGAGAAGCAACATGTCTATATATTCTTACGTTTTTTTTGTAAGACCCATTAGTACGTCCTAAAGTTTATGTCAAACTACATGATGTAAGCCAGTGACCTACTGAAAAGTACCAACTACATATTTGTCAAAATACTGAAATGAAAATATGAAAATTTGAAATATAGCATCAACGTTTGTGACTCTTGTAACTTTTTTACCTGGGGGCAACAGTTTTAAATTTAATATAGAAAATGTACGACATTGAACTATTGAAGAGATCCAACTTGTCAGTATTTTTAACCTTTTTTGTACGACTCAAAGTAGGTGCTGAAATTAAGTAACCTTTTTAACTTTTTACTGATGTTCAAAATTTTTAATTTGACCACAGGATGTAAGATAGAAAACTACAGAAGAGAAACAACAAAATGTATGTATATTCTACGTTTTTTTTGTAGAAGACCCTAGTAGCGTAGTAGAATTTATGTCACTACATGAGTGTAGACAGTGACCCTAGTGAAAAAGTCCAACCTTAATATGGGTCACAGATATTTGGAATGAAATTAATGAAAATTAGAATATAGCCATTCAACGTGTGATCTTGTACTTTTTTTTGGGCGGACAGTTTTTTAAATTTAACTATAGAGATGTACTGACATTGATGCGTTTGACCGAGATCCAAACATATTCAGAATTTTATTACCTTTTTTGTACGACTCAAGTAGGTCTTGAAAATTGAGTAAAACCTTTTAACTTTTTTAACCTGGGGGGCAACATTTTTAAATTTAATATAGACAGAATGTAAGATAGTAACCCACAGAAGAGAACAACATGTCTGTATATCTACGTTTTTGTAAGACGCCATAGTTACGTCTGAAATTTTATGTCAACGTACATGATGTAACCGTGACCTAGTGAATAGTTCAACCTAATAGGGTCCCAAAATATGTGGAATGAACTATGAAATTTGAATGTAGCATCAAACGTTGTGACTCTTGTACTTTTTACCTGGGGGGCATCAGTTTTTAAATTTAATATTAGAATGTAACGACAGTGACCTTGTTAATGAAGACTCCAACATATCAGTTAAATAATATATCTATATATAATATATGTAACATATTTTAGTACGTACTATCAAGTATAGTTATATACTATATATAATATTTATATATTAGTGTCCTAAAGTTAAGTAAAACCTTTTAACTTTTTATCACCTATATATGAGTGAGTACAACTAATCTATTTATTGTAATCCAAAATAATAAGGGGGGTAGTAGGGTGATTTATTGTGACTAATAACTAAGAATATATAAAACCTATATCACGTATAGAGTAACACATATGTTGTATATATATACTTACTGTTTATTTTTATATATATGTATGACCTATATAATTTAATACATAGTACGTTCTAAAATTTATGAATATAACTATTCAGTAAGTTCTGCCAACAGATCTGAAAGTTTTTCGTTGAGAAGTACTAGCAAACCTAAATATGACTAATGTCAAAATTTATTTTAGTTATTAAATATATATTGAATATAAATAGATAAATATAATAAGGACATACTACGTATGATTTGACCTCTTTGTTAATTACTTTATTTACTCACTAGGGTGAGGCAAGTTTCTTTAAATTAATGATAATGAATTATATATTAATGATACATAAAGTAATTAATGAAGACGCCATCATAATTATCTAAGTATTTTTTATTATTTTTTTATTTTAGCTCACACGATTTAATAGTAGGTTCATGAAACATTGAGTTAAACATTATATTATTATATTTTATAATAATACTATTATTATATTTACTTATCACTGTGTAGGGTACTAAACTAATTATTATATTAGAATATTATTATATTGTATCTATACATAATACTAAGGATATATAATATGATAGAGATTAATATAATCGTAAAACCTTACATAAAATAAGAGAAACAACATGTATTTATATACTACGTTTTTTTTACTTAATATATAATACTCGTATATTTTTATATATATTATCGTAAGTAAATACTATACTAAAGTATTAGTACGTATATATATATATATCTAAATATACTATATATTATTAAATATATTTTATTAATTGTCAAACTTAACATTAGATGTATAAGACAGTATTAGTACCTAGTATATTTGATATCAAACGCTAATATGGGGTTACTAAATAATATATAGTGATATGAAATATTTGAATATATTTAGACTATAATATACATACTAACGTTGTGATCTATTGTAATATACTGCTTTAACCTATTGGAGGTCAATAATAGTTGTTTATTAAATATTTTAGGAAAGGTAATTGTTTCAGAACAGTGATCACTGTTTAAAGAGAATATTCAAATATCAGTATTTTATTTAACCTCTTTGCTACGACTCATGTAGTCCTTAGAAAATTATGAGTTATAATAACCTTATTTAATTTTTTACCTGGCGTAGTAACTTTGGTTTTTATATATATATATATATATTATATATATATAGTATAAATATATTGTACACTATATAATATATATGTATATATATATATATTTATATATATATGATATATATATATATATATATTAATATATAATATATACTAATTATATATATATATATATATATAGTATATCATATATATAATAATATATAGACAGATTATATAATATAGTATATATATATATATATAATATATATATAATATCATATTATATATATATATATATATATATATTATATATTTATAGTATATATGATATATATATATCTATATATATATATAATATATATATAATATAGATTATAAATATAATCCTAGTATAAGTATATATAATATATATATTATATAATATATAATATATATATATAGTATATATATATAATATATATATATATAGTATATTTTTATGTATATAATATATATATATATATATATATATATAAGACTATATATATTATAGTATATAGATATATATATATATCTATATATATCTATAATTATAATATATAATATAATATATATATATATATATAATATATATTATTATATAGTATGTTACTTATAGTATATATATTGATATCATTTATATATATATACTATATATATATATATACATATATATATTTATATTATACTATAGTAAATATAGTATAATAATATATAATGATATATAATGATTAATATGTAATTATTATAATATATTTATATATTAATATATGGATAATATACTAATTTTCAGAAATACTATAATATAAAAAAATAATATATAATATAGTATATATATTATATATTATAATAATAGTATAATATATATATAATTATATTATATATATATATATATATATAGTTTATATATATATATATATATATTTAGATAATATAGATATATATTATATATATATATATATAGTATATCTAATTATAACTATGATATATATATATATATATGTCTATTATAAGTAAATAGTTATAATATAGTTCTAGTTATATAAGTAAATATTTCTTCAAAATCATTTATTACTATAATAATAATTACAAAATATATAATAAATAAGTATATATACTGATGGTTTATAAAAGATATATATTGGATATAATATATTATATATATTATATATATATATATATATATATAATATATATATTATCATATATTATACATCATATATATATATATCGATATATATATAATATCATATATAATAATAATATATATATGATATTATTATTATATATAGTATATTATATAATATATATATAGTATTATATTAATCATATATATATATTATATATATATTATATATATATATATATATATATACCGAGGTAAATTTAATTATATGATAGAATTTCATAAATAATTCCAAATTCATGTATGACGCTTTCACTTAAAAGGTTAAATAAATACAGTGAAGACAATAAGCAAAAAAGGTTCTGCAAAAAATTAAAAATATGAGTCAAGAATTCAGATTAAGTAAGTAAGTAAGCATAATAATAATAATAATAATAATAAAATAATAATATAATTATAATATGAATAATAATTAATAATGATAATAAATAATAATAATAATAATAATATAATAATAATATAATATAATAATAATAATATAATAATAATAATAGATAATATTATATAATTAATAATAATAATAATAATAATAATAATAATAATAATAATAATAATAATAATAATAATAATAATAATAATAATAATAATAATAATAATAATAATAATAATAATAATAATAATAATAATAATAATAATAATAATAATAATAATAATAATAATAATAATAATAATAATAATAAAAATAATAATAATAATAATAATAATAATAACAATATAATAAAAATATAAGAATATAAATAATAATAATATAATAATAAATCATATAATAATAAATAATATAAAATAATAATAATATATAATAATAAGATAATAAATAATAATAATAATAATAATAATAATAATAATAATAATAATAATAATAAACTATTCAGTTAAAAAGAACTTTTCAAGATTGTACAATTAAAATTACAAAAATATATTACATAAACTTTTAATCAAAATTCAGGCTTTTAATTTGTTGATATAATTATTCGGTATCAGCTTTAAACCGGAAATTGCCATAAGCTTTTTAATTATCGCCCAATTTGCACCAAATAATAACCAAATTGCAGGTTTTGCTAACTTCCAAAACGTCGATTTCAGTTTTTATTTGTGTCTTTTGATTTGTATTTTATTTTCATTTGAAGAAAAATAATGTTTTTTTTTAACATTTTAGAGTTCAACTACTACAATTTTAGTTAAAATGATTTGAAACTTAAACTATTCAAAAATTGGTCTGTTACATAAATAATTTTTGTCAAGGTTTATTATATATATTTAAAAACTAGAACCTAGCAATATTTAAATTCCGAACCCAATTAAAAATGGTTTTGAAAAGTCTAAAATTGAGATATTATTTCTGGTCATCTGATCAACTGGAAATTTTCAAAGGGTATGTAATTGAGGAGACATACAGTTTAATTAGCTAATTTTTTATATATTGTTATTTTGCCTAATACCCGTGCATGAAACAGATTGACTATTCTATTATTTTATGTTATTTCAATGTTTTTGGAAAATACCTACCGGATAAAGAATCTACCTAGTATAGTTACATCACTGAGGACGATAGATTTAATAAACATCATAACATATATGAACCTGAGGAGATATATGTATCGGTATATTATAATTGATATACGTAGGGTAGATCATCCTAACGGACAAAGCTGAGACTGTACCGATTATATATATATATATACCATTATAGATAATAGAATCCAACTGCAAATGTTGACTAGTTCAAGTAAGTAATAAATTACTTATATACTCCATACCTTATGTACTAACACGGTAACCGTATAACTACATACGGTGACGGTTTGAATAACTGTGTGTTTCACCTCGCCCACATAAGGCGCGATTATGCGTGGTCACCAATAATGCTAATTGCTCAAACATTTATGAATTGGTCCAATAACCTGGGGCATTTGTCCAATTTGGGCAGTTTTAGAGGTCATTTATGATCTATAAACCATATAACATCTTAACTATCTAGTCACGATATAACTAAGTATGATAAGCTATATTCACACGACCTACGATCATAGATCATAGTGGTAATACTTACTACGCATAACTGGATGATGGCATATCACACATTCAACATATTTCGAGTACAGCTCAGTAGACACAACCCTATATTGATGAACTATAATACGATCAGAACATAATTATCAGTAATACCACCCATCCTATCGCTAGCAACAAAACCCCAGCGTAGTATAGTGTTAGATGAAGAGAGTGACAAGCGAAAAATTTGGTCCCCTCCCCTCCGTTTACCGGACACAAAAGTTACAAGCGTCTCACAGAGTTGGTTAACTGAAATTTTACAAACAATCGAAAACACGTTCAGTATGGCATATTATAATATATTAATAATATTATATAAAATAATAATTATATTTAATTTTATATATTATGTATAAATCTAATGTAATATAAAAAACTTACCCATATTAATTATAATAATATAAATTTAATTAATTAGTTAAAATATAAATGTTTACAGTATAATATAATAAAAAATATATTATAATTATAATAATATATATTATATATATAATAATATATATATTTATATATAATATAATATATATATATTTAATATTAAATATTATATTTATATTATAATAGTAAAGCTAATTTTATTTTTATTATTGTAAAAATTATAATTAATTATATATTATTTTATTATATACTACAATAAGATAAATCACGGATATACTGCTAAATAAACATTAGGTAATACTGTAAGGACAGCTCCCACACATTTTAGAGAAACCGAAAATTCTTCTAAGGTTTCAAAAAAATTTCTAAGTTTAGAAAATGTTAAGTTAAATTAGTTTTTGTGCTAATGTGTTTAGTGGCTAGCTTCTGGCATAATTCCAGAAGCTGCCACTAAGATTTTGTCTAAAAACACTAATTTACGTTATCTTTTCTGGAGCTTAGAAAGATTTTTTGACCTTAGATAAATTTCTCGGTCCTAAAATGTGTGGGTCGCTGTCTACAGTATTGCCAAAAAACAAATAATGAAGCTTAAAAAAAACGAAAATGATTAAGGTCTTAGGAGAAAAAAGTTAAGCCTCAGAAACGTTTAAAAATTTTCGCCATAGGCTTTCCTTATAAAAATTATTGGTTATACCTAAATTTTAGGGCCATCCTAAGTTCAGGTTATAAGATTTGGTTAATTCTACTAGATTAAGTCTTCTGTGTATACTTAACAAACACTATGCATAAGCCTTGCAACTAGAGGGACTGAAATGAAAACTAACCTTGATGGATCAAAAATGAACAAGTCTATGGGATTTTTAACAACTTGGAGAGGCTTAACTTTTTTTTCTAAAGAGAGCAATGTTTTTTCATTTTCATTATATTCATTATTTATTTTTTTTAAAGTAAGTTTTCTGTGATTTTCATAAAAATTGGGAGTGACACACTTCTGCACTACTATTACGATATATATAATATATAGTAATATTTATTTTTTATTTTATTTATTTTATTTATTAGTTTATTTATTTATTTATTTATTATATTATTTATTTATATATTATTTATTATATTAATTTATTATTATTATATTATTATATTATTTTATTATTATTATTATTATTTATATATTGTTGTTATTATTGGTGTATATGCTTACTTTTAGGATATTTCTTATTATTATTTTTTAAATAATAAGTTCTATAGTTATTAATTAAGGTTATATTATCTATTTCATTTTAATATAATTTCAATAGCTTTTTTATATTCCTATTATTGTTTTTTAAGCTTATTGTATTATTTTTATTTTTATTTTATTATTTTATTTTATTATTATATTTATATATATTTTTTAAATTTATTATATTATTATATTATATATTATATTATTTTATATTTTATTTTAATTATTATTTTTTTAATTTTATTTATTTTATATTTTTTATTTAATTATTTTATAATTTTATTTTATATTTTAATTTAATTATATTTAATTTTATTTAACATTTAGATTACATTATAAGATTCATAATTATTTCGTATTATTATACTGTTACATCTATTATTTATTATTATTAATAATTAGTCATTAATATTATTAGTATTGTTTGGTATCTCTTCACTTCTTAATCTTTATTTTCATATATCATCTATATTGTTTCACCTCTTATTAATTACTTATTACTTATTACTTATTTCTTCTTTATTCATTTTTTCTCTCTTTTATTAAGTTGTCTTACTTATTTTAATATTTAATATCTTCTTTTCTCTTTTTATTTCTTTTTCATTTCTATATTAAATCTTATTATATTCTTTCTTAATATATTTTTTACTTCTATTCATACAAATTTATAGGTTACTTTAATTTCAATTTATTTATTTAATTAGATAAAATTTTAGTTCATATTTATTCAATATACATTTCATACTCCATCACATCTATTTATTTCTTATTTATGATTTATTGTTGATTGATTATATGATTTATTTATGTTGCTTTTTGCCGTTTACTTGATTCCTCTTTTTACTTCTAAGACATATGACTTATATGAAAATTCAATGTTTATTATTTGTTTTGGTGTTAACCATAATTATAAAATTAATATTCACTTTCTACATTCCTTTTTTTTATTTTATTATATTTATATAATACACTTTTCTTTTTTTCTTTAATTCAACTTATATTTCTTCACATTATTCTTTATCATTATATTTATTTTTTTTTTTATTACTATCTTTTTTTACATTATTCATATTTATTCTTTTTCTTCTCATTACAATTTTTATCTCATTCGTTAATTCTTTATTTCATTCTTTTTTTAATGTCAATTTATTTATTTTTATAATTTTAATTCTGTTTTTAATATTAAATGTATTATTCTTTAGTATTTATCTGACAGCTATCATTATTTTATTTCATTATCCTATCTTTCTTTCTTTTACATTTACATTTACATTCACATTTATTATTTTTTTTATTTCTTTTAATAGTCCTATAGTAATATCAAAATCTAGATCATTTCTATTATAAATATGACAATTCATTTGTAACTTATTATTTATTATATACGCATGATACATCTATACTATATATTATAATTATCAATTTAACCTTCTTTATTTCTTTTTTTTTATCCTTCTACGTATGCAACTTTTACGAGTTAATGAAATTCTCTTCTCTCAATTATTTACTCTTTTTTATTCTTATTTACTTTTATTTATACTATTTATTTTTCATGTTAACAATTATTATCTCTTTCTACTCATATATTTAATCCTTTTCTAGGTATTCATATCATATAATTTAATCACTCACTATCTATTCTCTTCTCCCTTTTATATTAGTTCTATTGTTATTATTGTTACGTCATTCTCTATATACTATATTTATTACTGATCTTAATATAATAAAAAATTGACTATATCTTAAATAATTAATTTCATTTTTTGTATATAATTTAAAACAACATAGGACTCTACCATTCTATGAGTAGAATCCTGTCATTATTGCACTGGTATTTTAGTGTTGTTCTCGGGTCTTCTTTTCGCGTTATATTATATCTTGCTCTCAGTTGTATATAAGACAGACGAGTGTGGTGACCTATTTAATCATTGTCCAATAACTTCAAATTTAATTTCGCTTCGCTAATCTCATACTATTTTTCGAGGTTCCCCTCAAGTAGACGAATATTCACTAGAACATTATCTTGTATTATCTAAGTGTTAGGTTCTGCCTTTCTCAGTTGCCGATTGTTTCTCGCTATCATCTTATACCTTCTACATATAATTATTAGTTCATCTTCTACTCATTTAGACCTTAATATATTAAGTAAACTTTTATCACAATTTAATTATTTTAGCTTTCTCTTATTATGTTTTATTCTATTCTTTTTATAATTTTAATCATAATTTGAGTTTATACAGTCTTTTTTTATATTCATTTTATTTTGTGTGAAAAATATTTTTTTAGATCACATTCTTTATTATTTAAATTTAATTTTTATCTTTTTTATTTATATTATTATTTTTTATTATTTTTTTTATTTAATTCTATCTATCTTTCTCATAATTTTCATTTTTATAAATATTAATTATTTTATTCCTCTTAACTTGTTTTTGGTTATTCTGACGTTTTCAGATATTCGTTTTGAATGTAATTTATTTTATATGTATATCTCATTATCCTTCATACATGTTTTATATTTTATTCATTTTATTTATATTATTATAATATTTATTCTATTAGAATGGATTAGTCTATATTTAATTTATGATTTATTATTATTTTTATTTTTATTTTTATAATATTGTTTCATTTCAATTTTAGGACGCGCCTGTTTCTACTTTTTCATATTTAACCTTTACAGATTGAAAATTTTTTTTTTCTAAATAAGACCTAATTTATTTTATTTAGATAAAATACTTTTAATATAACTATGGAAATTATAGATTTTTTTAAATTTTTATATATGTTATTTTTTGTCTTCTTGTATTTTTGCCTTGTGCCATTATATAGATTACGTCTGATAAAAATATGCTACGGAGGTTATTTGGCTATCTTGGTGATCCCGTATCTAGTTCCTTACTATTAAGCCTATGTACACTCACCATTTATTTCATATCGAGCATAGGATGACTTTATAACTTTTTAGGCTCACTAGGATAACACTTCATATATATATATACTGATCGTACGTTAATTACAAAGGTTCTCTTATATATGGTGTAAGTGAACGCTTTATCTTTAGTGATTAAGGTAGTACCTAATATATTATATATTATATTGATTTATAGTGTATGAGAAAATAATAGTATTTATTACTCGGCATCTATATTAGGGGTAGGGTACATATTTATTGGATAAATGGAGGTACAACATCTGCAGTTAGATGGGGCATTTGATACCTACAGTGCTCCGTAAGTGTATATTATAATTACAGTGACCTTACCTTTAGTAAACTCATATATATTGTTGCCTTGAGCCCACTATACATATTATGACGGGTGATTGGGATCATTTCATTTATATGAGATAATCAATTACATATTATAGCAATAAGATACAAAATAACAAAAGTATATATATATATACGGATCTATACCTATACTAGGTCATAAATATTCGGGGTAGCTATAAGAGGGGTATTATCAGAAGGGCTATTAATCGGACTCATTTAATCAATACTAATACCGGAGTAATCAGTTTAGGTGGCATAATCATCACATATCCTGTATATATAAGGTCGGATTCGGCATCTGAGTAAATGAGCATACTACGTACGGTCACCCTATGGACCCGCCGGGTGTCACTTTAGCTAATATTGTACACGTAGGTACTGAGATGATCTGGCAGAGTCATTCTTGAGACAGTTGAGAATTTGTGGGATATTGCATTGACACATCATATTCCTGTGACGCTCCTGTAGTAATAAAATATAGAGTTACTCACCGAGGAGATTTATGTGGGTCATTTCGGAGAGAGAGAGAAGACGAGAGAGAGAGTTTTTTTCTTATATAATAATATATATAGGCACCGGGACGGGTGCCAAATTTATGAGGTTGGCAGCGCTCAGTGAGAGTGAGAATTCTTCTCCGAACTCTACTCATTTACTATTACGAATTATATCCTCAGGTGGGCGCACCTGTGAGTATAGCCTTTTAACATCACGAGATATTCTAACTCACCGGTTCTGAGGGAAAAATATAAGGGTGGAGGTGCGGTCCAATAAAGGCGGCTGAGCGTGTAGGTTAAACGCTGTGTACTGTATAACCTTGCTCCATGCGCCACGTGGCCTGTAGTTATTGTGGATGTGAATAGAGGGTGACTCACGTAGGTTATATAATATAATATGTATATTTAGTACTGATATATCTTGGTTATTATAATAATATAATCATGAGAGCGATATATAGTTTATAATAGAGATGAATAACGGAGTATGATTAACTTATAGAACAAATGCTATAGTGTTATAAGAAAATTTATATCGGGGGGGGGCCGATGGCCCTATGGTCACCCATCAGCCGTCTGGATATTCGACATTGCATATAATTATGAATGTATATAATGTTATAAGTTATAATTAATATTAATTATAGTATATCTTATAATATAATATATTATATACTATATTATACTATATATATACTATATACTATATGAATAATATATAATAAATATATAATATAAACTAACCAATATATATATTAGGTATTCTTATTGCACTTTACTAGCCCTGATCATATCATATAGAGAGAGAGATAATACAGCATTCAGAGTACCTCCAAAGATGTGCCTATAGCATTATTGTTTTCCTTCAGACTTGATATCTCTCGGATTGAAATGTTCCATTGTATTGTCGTGATATTGGGCAAGATAGACAGACTAGAGAGAAAAAAGTGGGGATTAAATTATGTTACTCGATCGAACCTGGTTACAGTTTTGACAAAGCGTTATTTTTGGTGTTTTTTGGTCTATTGAGTTTGAGGAATTGTATCTATGTTAATATGAGATATAAGAGTGTGTTTGAGAGGCATGCTTAGTTTATTTCAGGAGAAAAACCAACGCGCACGATATAGACATAGAAGACCTTTTAATGAATAAGACTCCCAATTGGGGGTTATGTTCTCAGAAAAAAAATTTCATTAGGTGAAAACTATTATATCATGGTGGATGTGTTTATATAGAATTGTATGTTTGTTGTGGTGGATCTAAGCAGAACTCATAGTGGTATTACTTTTCCTTGTGTAGTGTTCTGATGATTTGGGTTTGTTTGGTGTACAAAATTTAATTTGTTGATAGCAGCACACGTTTAGTACATAGTTATATTATTATATATGTATGCTGGCTGAAGAAGGATTACTGTATAGATATATGAGTCTTGTTGGTGGGTGGATGTATATAAGAAAGGTGATATGATGACATATGGTGTGTTTGGGTTGTTTGAGATATTTCGGTGAACAAGAGTTGTTGTGCATACACATAATAAGGTCCGGTATTGTGATATTGACGTATGATATCTCTCCCTGGTTTACTTGATACGGAGGATTGAGCGAAATGTCTGTGAAGTGTATAGATTTGACATGTGCCAATCTATGACAATACAATAATATGATGGGCTATTGTATTTATCTGGTGTGTGATTCGAGGAGTTCCTTACGATAATGCTCATTTTCTAGTGCATGAAAATTGTCGAGTATAAAATATTTAATCTTCTTGAGGGGCATGTTAGATAGATTATCTCACACTGTCTTGTTGATATAGTGTGTGGCGGGCATATATTTAACATCCTGCTCTAATGAGAAGACGAGTTTGTGAGAGATAGTATCTAGCGATGTTTTTGTTTGTGTGGTATTGATAGGGTATTCAGTTGTGCCGGTTGGAGCATTTATGATGGGAATATAACACACTGATTGTAGTGGTTTGTTGTTTTTGGTTGCAGAGTTCGAAGTTATTTGATCATGGATGTATTCTGAAATATTGTCTATGTTTTCCAACAGTCATTCTGCAAGGGATATAATTTCATCACTGTTCTCGGAATTGCTTTCTGTCGGTGAGGAAGGTGGGTATGGGAGATATGAATTTTATAGAATTGTTCGTTTCAGTATTTAATGATATTGGGTGTTTAGAGAAGAATTAAAACCTGATGCTATTGATCACGATTTGGGAGTGATCTGTTTAGAGAGATATATATATATATAGAGATATAGATATGTATATATATACAAGTTAACTTGGATGAATGTTTGTTAGAGGTTATGGTTAGATATATATATATAAGATATTATACACTCTGGTGATGATTATATTAGTTATACTTAAGGATGGCTTTTACTGTAATTAGATGAGTGAAAATATTGTATCGGCTTTGTTAAATTAGTTTGAATGTGTTAAATTGATTAATTTATAAGATGTATTGTTATGATTTTCATAATGATATGTACACCGTGTCTTTGATTGTCAGTATATATATCTAGCTTTATTTAGTAGATTTAATTATATTATAAATATATAATAATATTATGTTATATTTAAATATATATTAATATATCATATGACTATTATGTATTTCATTAACACATAAAATAATTATTACATTTATCAATAAGGATATAAAATAATTTCAATGTTATAATGAAACAATGATCTATGAATAATGTTATATATTAGTTAATGTACAAATAGGTAACTCTTATGTCATTAGGCTAAATCATTATCTTTACTTTTATTTAGTGTGAGTAGTTTAATATATTAAGATAAGGATAATATATATATAGAATATACTGTTTATGTAATAATCTATACTCATTGCATTTCCGGTAATATTTCTACTTTATCACATGGACGCCAATCAATGTTATAAAATGTAATATTGGATTATAATATACTGAATTTATAGGGAAAAAGTTATGTTATTTCATGTACAGCAAAAATTCTGTGACTAGAGGGTATCCATTTCATTGAATCTCAAAAGATGAATAAAAAGGTGGGAAGCTAATACATAAGAGAAAGAGCAGGTAATACATTTTGCATTTGAGAGGAATAGCTTTTGGCCAGCACGTGAAGCCCTAATTGTTTAGGAACATTAAATGTGAAAATTATGACAATGATTAAGAAAAAAAAAGAAACACAAAAATTAAAACAAATAAAACACACAAAAAGAATTTACTATAATCAAACGGTGTCTTTTCAGACATTCATTCAAGCTCAGGACGTAACATTGTTTTTTATCGCACCGCCCCGCCCCCCCCCCCCCTGTACAATCGGGGGATTAAATAATTATATCTATAGATTAAATCAAATTGAAAGAAGCATTAATTTAAAATATAATAAATAAAAATTATTGATTAATCTTATTCATTGAAGTCTTATATTTGCCTTATGGATCCATGAAGAGAGTCCGCGATTGGTAGGTTAACATGGCATCAGAACAATCTATAAATTAGAGTTTCATGACTGTATTTAATAACTACATTCATATTCTATTATAAATTTGTTTTTTTGTTTTTTTTACTATTAATGATTACCATTCATTTACCAAAGGTGTGTATACATGCTAAATTAAACAGTGAATGGCAGAAGAGATGGCGGTGGTCTCTGGTCGAAAGTATAACTTGCTATACCGGAGGAACATACAGTTGGTTGTATGCGACTAATTTCGCCCCCTTCCTGGGTCGTAGGAGTCTCCGGTAACTCCTTATACTCGACTCTTTGATTATATATTATAGGGTGTTTACAGACGGGGTTCCTCCGCCGCCTCATCCTTTACAGTTTATAGGTATGAGTAAAGAACGCTCTCCCTTATTGCACTTATATTATTACTGTGTTTCCATAATCGTAATCTGTTGCTAGTGTCCTTGCCCTGATTATAATTGGAACAAATTAAGTTGTAAAGTTACAAACAGTTGGTAATATTATATAGTTATATAGTATGAAGTTATGTCGTCCCCTGCTCCTAAAAAAACAAATAGCCAATATTTATTTTATGTTATTGTTGAAGAAGTAATATTTATTATTATTTTTTTTTATTTCTTATTTATTTACATTTTATGATTTAGCATAACTTTTACCAGGGTTCCAAAAAATGTATTCCTTTAATTCGCTGATAGATGAATTATAGCAGTTTTTTGAGAATATATGATTTTTTTTATATTTTTTTTTTTTTTTTTTTTTTTTTTTATTTTTATTACCTAGCAGTCTAAAGATTCGGTAACTCACCAGCCATTCAGTCAATTAGTATATTTAACTTTTCCTTCTAGTAAGTACTATTTGTGGTTTTTGAGATTATCTGAATTTGAAAAAATAATTATTTTGGACTTTTTTATAAATACATATATGCCATCATATTATATTTATATATATTATAACTTTAAGATAAAAGTTATTATATTTTCCCACTATTTTATTATTCATAAAATCTTCAGCAATAATACAAAATTTGAATAATAACTTTTAAAATAATACCTTGAACAAAAATACCAAAAATACCTGTATAAGTTTATTACGTAGTAATATCTTAAAAAATACCAAAAAACTCTATATTATTATTATATTTCTGATTTATTATATTAATAAATAAACCATTCTTGAACTAATATCTACTCTTATAGAAATATATATAATATATATATGTATAATATAAATATGATATTATTTAATTAATAGAAAATATTATATATATTTAATATTATAATATATATTATAATATTATATATACAGTAGGTATGATCTTCATATTAATTATCTATATATTTATTTTTAACTCGGGGCATATTTCTTGAAAAAAATATTTCTAAGTTCAAAAAAGTTTTTAAGTTAAGTTTTTAAGAAAATTTTGTTTTCAAGTGGCACAGCTTGCTGCGCTATAATTCCATGATCAAGCTGACCACTAAAAAAAAATATTTTTGATATAATATATTATATTATATTCATATTTATAGATATATCATTATCCAATTTAACCTTATAACGCTATGTAATGTTCCTCCTATTGCATAGATATACACTTAATAACATTAGATTCGTATTTTTATTTTTATAGATAGTACCATACCTCAATACTTATCAAGCTGAAGCTCATAACTGATACATCGTTATTTAACTCTCCTAGGATATATTATAAATACTTCACTACTTATAGCTACAATGAACCGTATTTATTATAACTATTTATTTTTATGTACACCACCTACGTATATATTATGCCCATTTACCGAAGGACTATGTAGTAACATATACCGGGTATCTCATTTAAAGCACCAAATGAACCTACTCACATCTAACTTCTCAATTTGTCCAATGACACCACAGGCATTTCAATCTGATATATTCTCTTTCCTATTCAAGATGGGGTATAGGGTAAGTTGTGACGTGACAATGCACACCGGAAACAGAAAGTAGTTAGAAAGGGATATGATATGTTAATATGGCAAGTAAACTGAGAAAGATTAGAGATAAGTGCCAAATAGATTTCACCATGGCCCTTTGGAATCTCATCAATTATTTTGGGTGAGACTACTTCGTCGCGAGATCTAGGATAACTCTCACCATAAGGATTCACAGGAACACATGACGTAAACTCGGGCTCACGAAAATGGCGTTCTATGATCAAGATGGTATTCTCAGTAACCCATTGGGGACGGCAGGTAAAGGTATACACGAACCAAGTAGAAGGTTCTCAACATCCTCACACATCGTTAACCCCCTTTTTAAGCAGGCATTCTCACACATACCTGTTTCATGATTGCTTCAATATATTTTATCTTCTTGACCGGGCTAAAGCGTAAGATTCAGTAATGGGCTGCTGACACTTCAATGGAGCAGAGTAATGTCAATGTTTATGCAGCAGCAATGTCACATCCGCCTTTTTTCTGGATCTATTTTTCGCGAGAACACTCACTTACCGTTAAGATAGCAATCTTAACGCGTTCAATCCAACGCGAGTAGTCGGCATATGACGGCCTTAATCATTACCGTTTAGTCCATACTGATTCCACAAAATCGGATCATTTCTCTTAATGTACTTGTTCTTATTGTAAGACTCTCATTGGCTCATTATACACAAGAATTCCTTTATTTCTATCACTTACATTTGCAGAGTGAACAATCATTAGACATGAGGTGAGAAGAAACCTTATTAAGGAAAAAGTGAACTGGCTATAGTATGTATTCTATTAAATTCCGTCGGATTATATTAAATCGGTTCTAATGCGGTCGACAACATAAATCTAGTCCACTTATGATGGACAATTGTGAACATGATTCTAGACTTACATTAGGGTATTCTGGTTAGTATCCTGAATTTAGCGGGTCTTTTGTGGGCCGAGACTTCATAAAGTCTCACTGGGATGTAGTATGTTTATGAGTCGGTTAACCGAACACGGTAGCAGGACAGGTACTGGGGAGACCTCCGATGATGAAGAAACCGATTGCTTCGAGGGCAAGCACTCTAGACGCGTTCTAGTGCACTATTGAACAGGAGGAACTTTCGACGGGTTAATGGGCAAAGGTGCTAGTTAATAAATGGCTTACGTGCTAGACGGACGACGTTACGCTGCGTGATTTTCACTGTTAATGGAACTTAGCCTATCTATTGACACCACTGCCTGCTGGGCAGGTACATAACCGCATACCACTTTTTGGCAATACTCAAACTCATATTTTACCCTAAATAGTGTTTAAAGTCTTAGCTTACGCGGGTCCTTTTGTACAGCTGCTCACCATCTTAAGCATGGAGGAATTTCACATGCTCGAGAGCAGAATCGACGGCTATACGGAGCTGGGCAAACCATGAACTCTCTGGAGCGTGAGGGTATGGCGATGATGTCCATGGTGGTTTATCTTTTACAGGAGCGTACTGCTCTTTGTCATTGATACCCACCCCTAGGCTTTCCGTTAAACTACTCTCTACTCGATGGTTTGCCTTAGCTCGACAACATCTTCTTTCCAGATTCGCCCACCACAAAACAATCTTGATGCACAGTAGGCAAATGTCTAGATAGTAAGAGGAAGAAAGGGAATGCATGTCAGCTACACACTTCCTCTTTACCATTTATCTCATCATTTACAAAGCACAATCCGCTGTACCAAACAGACCCGCTCTTAGATTTATACTTTCGATATATCATGTAAATTGACCGCCAGATCTCAAAATTAAGTACAGAATTGTGAAATATACCAAGGAGACTATATATAAGTTCACTCCTGTCTTCACTCACCGACTATTTCATTTTATGTTATTTCAATCAACTTTCTTGACTGCTATTGTATGATTGTCTTGATCAAAGCCGATTCGTTATACGTCATATGCCTTTTACTTTTTATTGATTCTCATTTTCAGAAGCTTAATGAGCCAACTACCATATATCTGAACTTTAACACCTGCGCATTAAGATCTTCACTAATATAATCCCTATTAATCGCGACTGTTATGCAACTAAATCCTTCTAAAAACACTAAATAAAATTGTATCTTTCTAGCTCCCTTATTTTTCCCGCAATCTATCCTTTGGTTTTAATGGTAAATTGATATGTATTGTTTATAGCATCACTTATTTCTTACTGCACTACTATACTATAAGCACCTATCGTTCTTTCAATCACATTTCATGTTCCTTCAGTCAATGCACGAAACGCCTCTTATCTGATATATTCAAATACGCATATAGTCTTCCCTACAAACGGTCAATAAACTATAACCTTAATATATAGTTATTACTAAATAACACATAATATATGTAGGGTATCTAATATTGCTTCTTCACTTGACACCCTTACTTCAGAACTATTACTCCTTGTATACCATCCTTAAACAATTGATTTGAGATTTTGTACTAACATCATTTACTGCTTGAGGATTAGCTACATATACCACATATTCTTTTAGCATTTACTATATATATATATATTCTATTAGAATGTAGTCGCATATGACTATGATATAGATATATTATATTAATTTATTATATATATTAATATTAGATAATAAATATTATATAATATATATATATAATATATTTAATATATAATAATTATAGTATAATTATTTATATATATATATATAATATTAAAATGGGTAACCGAAGTTTATAATAAGCTACTACATTTCAAGTCATCATCGGAGGTCTAATAATGAGATTATTCTTCGGCTGAGCAGGCGGAAAACCCCCCTATTCAATTATCTGAATGTTGATAAGATTAAATCGCTGTTATCTTAAATCTGACCAACGGCCGCGATAATGTAATATGTTATATAATATATAATTTAAATATATAAATATTTATATATATATAATATATATATATATAGTAATAATAATTATAAATATTATATATATATATATATTATATAGATAGTATTATTATATATATAATATATTAGTGTATATATGATTAATATTTAATATAATTATAATTATATTTTATAATGAACATACATTTATTTATATTAGATTTAAATGGAATTTATTTAGTACCTTTATATATATATATTATATAATTTAATATAAATATATACTGTATTATTAATTAATTACTATTATTTATATAAATATATAAATTATATTATATTAATAAAATTTATAATTTAATATATAAAATTATAATATATATACTATTATATTATAATAATATATTATAATATATATAGTATATATTAGTATATATATATTATATGATATATAATAATATATAATATATATATATAATATTAGAAGTAATACAATACGTAGGAAAATTATAGTATAAAAATAAATTTGGCCAAGTTAAAAAAATGCCAAGAAGTCTTGGCAAGTTTTTTTGCAAATATTTTCACAAGTAAAAAGGTACAGATACACTGGTTTTCATGGAATTTACAAGATAAAAAAGGACCTCTATAAGAAATGTAATTTAACGGTATTATAATTGAAGTACATATATCAGTCTTGTACTTTAAACCCAAGCCTGATATATATAATATATATTTATTATAAACGCACTTATCGCCGCAAACACCTGATGACTCTACTATACGAGGGAGTAATCTTGTAAATATAATCCGCCGCACAGGTTGTTTATTACTTTACCCAATAAATTTAAATATTCTCGACACCTTATTATTATAGGGCTCAGGGCCTAAAGTATCAGATTCATATATAGGTGTTCACCTACTCACTGATATTATAACTGATGATATACTCATAAATATATATATATATAAAATATAGACTAAGATGATCATTAAAGGTATATATAATAACTTAATAATATATAATAATAATATTTATTAATAGTAATTAATATATTAATTATATTAACTATAATTAATTAATAAATATATAGTATTTATATATAATATTATATTATATTATATTAATAATATATTATAATTATATATTATATTATTATATATAATACTATATTATAGTATATATAATTATTTATAAGTTATATATTATGATATTTTATTTATTTGATTATTGGAGGATTATCAGGCAAAGATGGAATAAAATACCTTTTCTGAATCAATAACGACCGAGAGCGCAGAATGTGTATCAATTACTGAGAAATGAAAAATGCTATCTCACAGAATTAATGGTATTGTTTCTCGGGGGCTAAGGCGACAATATTATCCAACTTAAAAGAAGTAAATTTCAGTGCAACTCACGTTGATTGTTACTGTTGAATGGTGTCTTTCGAAATATTTGCTGGAATATACCTATGACTGATAAGTGTTAGTAGGTCTAAGGGATATACGGAACCATTTAAGGAGTCATTTAAAATGTTAAGATGTTTTAGTGAACTAGTAGTGTACATTTATATACATTCATCAGTAATCCGATGAAGGAGAGATAAGTTGATGTACGTCCAGGATATGGATCAAAACTTAGAGTTATGGTACAACAATTTCCAGATCAGTTAATATACACAAACTCTGAGCAGTAATTTCTTTTAGAAAATAACTACATATAGAGCGTGAAAATGGCTAAATTCAGAAGAGACACGAGAAGTGATGCGAAATATTCGGAATGTAAAAATAAGTGTACAAGCTATGGCGGAACGTGAAGGAACTAGGCTTAGCATTTATCTCTATACGGAACAGATGGGTCAAAGTGAGATGATAGCATATCATGGGATGCACAAGAATCACGGGTTTTTTGAGTAACCTCACCTTCCAGAAGACGTGAGTTGGATAAGAGAAGGAAGGTTGTGTCACATTAGGTAGCGAATTACTTGGATTTACATTTAGTGGCCTGAAAGGGGTAGGGGTTCTTTAAGAAGGTGAGGTTAGTGATCAATCTGATAGCTTGGACGCAAATCTCAGAAGTTATAAACATCTGCATTACAACGATATTGAATGGGTTATCCCACTATATGAATAGATAACAGGGAATAATCATTGATTTTGTCGCATTTTGTGAGCTAATAGATTACATTAGATTAGCTGGCCGTAATTGATATTTTAGAGTGAGTACTGGTATACGAATGTGGTAATGAGATCAAATGACCTCTTATTTAGAAACTATAGATGTAACGATAGGAATATTCTAAGGAGAGTCAATAGTGTTACTCATTTGAACTTATAAAATCAGAATCTGGATAGCGAGAAATTGAGTTTAGGGAAGTCAATATAGAGATATTGAAAGCGAGAGTATAATATAGTGTATGCAGAGCAAAAACGATGGGACGTTACACGATTTGTATAATGATTTGAAATGCTAGCGGCTGCAAAATGCTTTATTTTGTGCATTCCTATAGAATGTGAGACTGAGATCTTACAAGGAATTGAAGAATGGTTGGTTGGATGATTGCTTAGAGATAAATGACACTATAAGAGATAAGATGATGACAATAAGATTGGAAGTGGCGATGGAGTAAGAGGGATAGTTGTTTATTTAGCGAAATTGATAAATTATGAGCTCGAGAACAACAGTATTAGATAGGACGGGCTTTGGCATTTTAACAGACAGATGAATCATATTGTATAATAATTTTACAGTTTAAGGATAAAGAGATGGTTTAAAGGAGGGGGACAATTGTTTAACCAAAGTTGTTCGTAAGGGGTTGTCACGAAATGATACGGAATTACTCTATGAGCTATATGCATTTTGTATGATTTCTGGGGGAAGTATGTTCGGAAAAAATGCTGAATTAACAGTATAGGAAGTGGCTGAATGGTGTCCCCTTCACAGTCAGGTACGGGTACCCTAGAATGATATAAGATTGTTAAAAGAATAGTGCTGGCTGAATCATTTCTGTAATTAGTCAATAAATTAGTGGTGGCGATATCCGAACCTCAAAGGAATTTTGTGAGAAAGACAAGAAAGTCTACACTCTCTATGGTTAAGTTGTGGAGTAAAAAGGACAACAGGATTATTGTAGATACAAATTTCTCATTCTGATAGCTTATAGAGGCCGTTTGATTGTAGGTAGTAAGGAAGAGTGGATACTCCAAAAATTTGTTGTTACATCAGGATTTATTGACTCTTCGTTCTGCAGACAGCCTTGAAAACAGAAAGATATTTTTGGTGTAGTAGAGTTTAATCAATACGACTCTATCATCTGTCGAAAAGGAATAATGCGTGACAACGAGAACTTATTGAGCCACAGGGATTTGTGGTTAAAATAGTACATATTGGGATTGGATATTAAGAAGGATGGGAGAGACGGCATCAATGTGCGACACATTAATAATGGGGTATGAGTGAACATTGTATAAGAGATAAGGACAAGTCTGAATATATAGGATCACGTCTATGGCGGAGTCCTTACGGAGCAAGAGCTTTTACAAGTTTCAGATTTGATGAACTATATGGTGAAGTGTTTGTAAAATATTAGATTATATAAGCAAAGACGCATCAGAATAAACCTGTTAGCAGCACTTTTGTAAGTACACATTTGTCGATATTCTTGAAATTGAGGCGAAATTACCTTCAATATGAGTTCAATAAAGAAATAAAGTATAACGGGGTGAGATGTAAGTACTCAGGCACTTCAGGTAGTCTGACTCAAAGGGGGAAACGGGGAAGGCGCCCACACCTTCGGTAAAATGCAATCTTACAAGAGATGCTTAACCACATATCAACTGATAGTATGTTTTACCGCATCACAATATCAAACTACTGCGAAATATACAACATGTAATTATATATAATTATCAACACATAGAATACCTATCCATTGCCATCTCACTATATGCAGGATCATCTGCATTCCTCGCTCCTGGAAAGTGAAGTCGAGGTTACTGTATTTATTTATCATGTGAAAATATTAAAAAATACATATCACGACTAGATGCTGTTCAAACCAAAAGATTAAGGAGGAACTATTTGTAGTAGATTGCATCCGAGAGGATCTAGAGAATCGAGACATGGAAATGATATGAGGATTATTATATGACAAATCCTCTTTGCCTATTTACATCATTTTAATCTCAGAAATATTAGTAGAGTCTCTGGTTAGGGGAGGACTCTTGTAAGTCAATAAGTATAAAAAGAGGAAGCTAAATAAATCCGAAATTACAATTCGTAAATGCTTGACTATGATAATAATCAATTTTCGAAAACTGGATGTTCAATTGATGAAACAAATTTAAACATTAAAAATTTAACAAGTCATTCTCTCAAAGATGATAAGCTGAGAGGTGATATACTCACTTCGGTCGTCTTCAAAAAGGCATATTCAGGGGGGCATCATTTTGTGGGCAACTTCTACTTCTTGCCTAGGGATATCATGGCACATTTGCTTACACTTCATTATTTCCTGTTCCTGCTCCTTCTCTCTGAAGTCCCTGCTAACTTGCTCTCGGCGCACATCTGCCCGAGACACCAAGGAATTTATTAATTGATGGGTAAATTACGTTCCAGATTCCTGATTCCTGTACATGCTGGGACGTCTCTAATCCTCTGCGCATGTCGACGCCTTCAAGATTAATCACTATTGTTTGTGGTTTGTTGATTGATGTGAAAGGTGGTGCTTGCAGCTGAACCCAAGGCTAAAAACTGGCTGTGTGTGTTCTAGTGTTCTAGATTAGTTGTCTATACAAGAATTGTGCGGTGTTTAATATCCTTGCAGTGGGACACCTCATTTTCCCTTTCCATTGCAGGTACATTTTAACTCTCGTGAGTCATGGGAGTTCTGTTAGATAATTTTATCATATGTAGCATTTTCTAGTGTTTACGTCGATACCATTGCATGGGAACCAACTTTTTTTTTCATTATTTCATATGTTTTTTTTTTTTTTTTATTTTTTTTTATTAGACTTCATCTGATTCTTCTATCTCTTAGGTTTTAATGGGCATAACCTGGTTCTAGTTTCCAAATTTCTTTATATTTTATCTTCTATTACCAACCTTTTTCTCCCTTTTTGAGACTACAAACGTATTTATCCAACCAAATCCAATACATACGTCCTGAATTGTTTACCAACCTTTTACCGTGTTTTGATTCCTCTTTTGCCTCGCTCACAATAGTGCTTCCTAATAAAGAAGTTGATACGCGTCTTGCCTTTTTTCTCTCACGATTTATCCTATGATCCGTTCCCAAAATTATTTATAGTCGCTCAGGGGGTTGACGGTCAATATAAATAACAATGGGGAAATAGAGTCCCCCTGAAAGATCCCTCTTTTAGTTTCATTTGACCTCTTTCGAAAGGTAACACCAGATTTGCCATCCATTTCCTCATTGCTCCATCTGTGAACATTTACAACTAGCGTCTTAACGTAATCCTCAAACTCTTAATTCATCATGAGGGTCGCATCATATGCCTTCTGTAATCGGATCCATACCATACTGGATGTTTCTGCGCTCTTCTACTATTTCCCGATTATAATCTGGTTTATATAACTGATCTTCACCTCCTTCTACTGCATCCTTTTGCTCTTCATATTTGTGTTGCTTCTAGGTGTGTTTTACCCTTTTCGCTATACTTCCGTATTATTTTATATACGGTTGCTAAACATGTAATATGACAGTATTTGCTAGGTAATTCTTTTCCTCATTCTTTGGTACTAGTGAGCCAATCTGAGATTTCTTCCTGATTTTCTATTAGCTTGTTAAACTCTTTCTGTTTAAGGTTTTATAAATATTTTTAATTTTTTTAACTATACATTATGTGCTTGATCTTTCCCTGGTACTTTTCAACTTCCACTCCTTTTAATAGTTCCTCTTACTTCATTTTGAATCTCACCTCATTGTAAATCGTGATTGAGGTTGCCAACCATTTTTTTGTTTGGTCCAATCAGCCCTCACTATTAGGTAACTTAGCTTATAAATCTCCTTCAAAATCTTTCGGTGCGTGGTTTTCACTTTAATGTATCTTCTTATTCTCTATAGAGTTTTTCTGAGTCCTCTCTAAATATTTTATTCTGGTTTTTCATTCCTCTATCTTTTTTTAACCTTTGCTACTAGTATTAGTTTCCTTCTTCCTACTGAATGAACAAGTGAGTTCAGATTTTCCACCCTCTCTCTATATAGCAAGTTCTGTACTTTTCTTCTTGTGATGGTAGCAGTAACTTTTCCATTTAAAAATGCAAATAATATTGATATTTCTTTTAAATTTTCTATTTCTTTATCCAGTCTAATTTTCCAAGGTGGTTTTATTTCTCTTTGTTAAGTTTTTTTTTTGTTCTTCCAATTTCCCTGGGTTTTACTCCTAATGTGTCAGCTATTACTATAGCAGCGGTATAATTTAACCGATTTATTTCTGTAATGTCACAATTTGGTGGTATAATCCGGAGTAGCCTTTTGTTGGCAATTTCTGTATAATTTAGTGACCAGTAATTACTAATCTTGTTTATTCTTAATCTCTTTTCTAATCTTGATGTAAATTTCCTCTCTATAATGTGATATTTTGACTAGAACTTCTCCTTCAATTTCGCCATTGTTATTTGGTTCTTCTTGTGTTTGATTTTGAATTTCGCTAATTGATCTTTGCATGTGCTAGCATGTGTACTTTTAATTGTACTTTATCATTGCTTTCGTAACTGCACTCGGAACATTTAAATAATTTAATTTTTCCATGTGTTAACATGTGTTTTTCTAATTCTCTCTTCCAAATGGATTCATAGCTGCAATCGGAACATTTAAATAATTTAACATTTGCATGTGTCAACAACATATGTGAATTTAATTGACTTTTAAGATTACATGCTGCACACTGAAACATTCAAATTGCATCGTTCAACACTGTTGAATTTAGACATTCTTCTGATTAACATTCATAGTTGCACTCAACATTTAAATAACTTAGAATTTGCATATACATATGAATTAAGGATTGTCCCGTTTACATCATAATAACACAGTGAAACATTTAAAGTATTTAACTTTGCATGTGTAACATGTTGTGATTTTAAGTGCTTTAATATTAATGGTGGCTGCCACTTTGAACATTTAAATAACTTTACGTTTCGATGCACAAGCATGTGTCTTTTACAATCTCCTTTTGATTAATTCAGCTGCACTTAGAGCATTTCAGCATTTCAAATTTCCAGCGAAGAAGAAGTGTGTGCTGCTTCCCCTACGATACACTCGATAGCTTACATTACGGAACATTAAATACTAATGTTATTCAGTGCTAATCATGTGCACTTTAAAGTGCTTCTTTCTGATTAACTGCAATAACTGCACTCGGAACATTTAAATAATTTAAATTTGGCATTGTGGTTAACATGTTCTTGTAAGTTCCTTTAGCAGTCTTGGTGGTTGCACTCGTACATTGTAATAACTTACTGTTTCATGCGAACATTCTTTTTAATTTTGATTGTTCATTACATCATAATTGCAGTGAGCACACCTTGACTTTCCTTTATTGTGTGACTTTAAAGGATTTTTCAATTCATCTTTGCTTTTAAAATTAAAATTACAAGAAAGTTGTTTCAAATCCTTTTTTTCCATCATTTGGTTACGTCTCCTTGATGTTTGAGGTCCTCTTTTCAAAGAGGTTTTTGCTTTAAGTTTGTCAGCTTTCTCTTCATGTTCCACATCACTAATGAGGGTCTGCACAAAACAAAAATTAAAATAAATACATATACTCAGTTATTTAATCCAAAATATTACATAACTATAAATAAAAAAAAATTAATTTGTTAAAATCATTTAATGTAATTCAAATATATAAATAAAAGTTAAAAAAAAATTATAAATGTTATTTTACCTAATAATAATAATAACTAATAATAATAATAATACGTAAAAATAATAATTTTTTTTTTTTTTTTTTGAGTGGATTTACAGGATTTCCATAGCCACAAGAATGGGGCCTATACCCAGTGTTTAGGAAACTAACGAAGGGGAACCCTACACGAACGAAAATGAGGAACAAGGCATGAGAGGTTAGATCTATAACAAGATCTCAGCTCAATAGAGCAAATGCGATCACTACGAAAATGAGATGAGTCGGATAAGATGTGCTGAAGGCGATTCCTCCTACAAGATGAGAACCACCGGCCAAGGACGGGTTTGACACTCCGAAGTTTGGCGCCACGAGCATCTCCCAACATGACTACCAGCCAGAGAGGAAGCCCCGACGCAAAGAGATGTAGAAATCTGTAGCAGGGAAATGGCCCAGGCGCACATCAGGAGGAAGGTATTGCAGAGCTTAATAGGAGCGGGAACGCTTGGATTAGGAGTGCTAATTCCTTATGTCCCAAGAGTGTGCGCGAATCAACAGGAACGTCTCGACGGAAGAGAGGAATTCCCAGTAGGGTAGCTGACGATAATTCTTTTACGAAATCGTCAGCCCTATACATAAAAGAATAGAAACATTGAGGACGGATGGTGGGGGTGGGGAGGTGAAACAAAACTTGAGTGAGAAGACAACGGGAACCGTTCGACGATCGTCCCAACGATGTCCCAGGATAAACCTTAGTCAAAAGGTAGTTCTTGGGAGACAGTCCTCGGAGAGGAACTAGAATTTTGTGCATTTTTAGGTGGGGCATGGAAATCAGCAGAACTCACACCGTAAGTAAGATCCGTGTTTCGGGAATTTATTACAGTTGGTCGTGCAGACCATATAAGGAGAATTAGAAGAAAAGTTAAACAGTGAGGGAGAAATGCCTGGCAGAGTAGAAGGTGCAATATCTGGTCAGAGAACAGCAGACGGATTTTCTAGAAGGATTTGTTGTTCAGCCGGTGCATGGGTCCCAAGGGTATTAGTTGGTTCACGTAACTGCCTAATCGATGTGGCAGAAACAAAGGAAAGAGGAAAATATGAGAGCTTTTCCTTGGCGCGCCCTGTGACTTCTACAAAGTGCATTGATCTAGTATTTTTTTCCAAAATGCATGATGGACATTGAAAAGAGGAAGCAGAACGAGTTGCTCGAAAATTGGACAACATCCATGGTGGTTCTTCGCAAAAGGTGTGGATGTACAACCGTACCTTGAACAAATGGATTATCCTGACAATATTTCTGGGGTTCCCAAATTTTTGACATCGGAAACACCTCCTTGGATGTGATATGTATGGGCGAACAAGTGAACCATAAACACGAATTTCACTTTAGATGGAGGAAACTGTACATCTCTTCGGGAAAATTCTTGTGAGAAGAGGATCGGTAAATATTGGTAACCGGAATGTGACGTTTCTGAAAAAGCGAGAGAGAGAATATCGTCAGTTTCATTCGAACAAAATTCCGAAGCACATACCGTGCCTTTAGACGTGTTACAAATTTCATCGGGTGTTGGGATAATAGATATACCGCCAAAGTTTGATATCAAAGCCAATAATTGACTTTGAGACCTACAGGTGGCACGAACAAGGAGGGGGCCATTTCTCATCGGGGTCATAGTAGTGTCGATTGTACGTAATGCGGAATCGATGTCGATGAATTTAATTAAATTAATTAGAAGATATAGTATAGGTGTCAAAACATGGACAACCACAGGGGAGGGGGGTCCGAGAATGAGAACAATTTATTATAAGATCGTTCGTGGTGTCGTACTTCAGGTCATCTTTGAAAGTGGAGACACCGGAGTCTCCCTTTAAGAGGAAAAGGGAGGTTACGTTGGTTGCATAGAAACCGACCCATCCCCCCCTGCCCTCTTAAACAATGACGGGAGTCTTAGAAATACTAATGGTGGTAAAGTTTGGTCGAAGGACGATGTTGAGGATCGCGAACCATCTAGTCTGCAAGGGCTTCAAAGCCCCTATTTTTCTCTGGCCGAAGGGATGACAGGAAGGTGTCGGGTTGGACGCTCGACTGATGTTGAATTCTGCCTTTCTTTAAAGCTGTATTTTTATTTTATTTTTTTCCATAAAAAAATTTTTCTCACATTTACATTTTACTTTTTCTCCACAATAAATAACACAAATACAAAAAGAACAAATGATGAATATCAATATTATATAACCTGGGAGAGAAACAGCGGAAACCTCAAGCTCAAAACCTTCCTCCCTGAAACAGCCGCCCCATGGGGTGGGCTGGGGTTGCGGGTGTGGCCTCGGAAAAGTACTCCCCGAAACTTCATGTTGAACCCTAAGAAGACAAAGTAAAGGCCGTGCACCACACAGTACAGTACACGGAGCCAAAGATTTATCACCCAAGTGTGGGATAGTCTCCTCATTGGATAGCCACTTGAGGTTAGGGTCCCCTATAATGGGTGGCGGAGAAAGGCGAGAATAGCCGATTTTTGGCCTGCACCCTCACCCACGGGGAGAGAAGGTCAAGTCCTAAGTTCAATAGCTAACAGATGTAGGGAAGGAACAAGGATTGAGACCCAAAAGAGAGCCATGTAGTAAGTATTGGAAAAAGGGACGAATAGGGATGGTACTTTAGCAACTGATGAAATGGACGTGAGGAATATGTAGAAGGAACACTGCGAAAGTCTGCATAATCTTGGGAGTAATGAATGTGCGTGGGTTTAATGGTGTAAGAAGTAGGTATTTTAGGGATGAGGTAATAGATATAATTATAAAGATGAAGAAAAGTTGTGTGGATGTGAAAAGGGAGTGCTAAATTAAAAATACAAATTGAATTGTGAATCACATCACAATATAGTTTACTGATGATATATAAAGGATTGGATCCTAAGGCAAATCCTTATTAAGGGAAAAAAACATAATAAATAAAAAAAGAGTGTCTTGTGAAAGAGTAATCGTATATTATTACTCTAATGTGATAAAACATACTAAAAAATAGTTCTAAATTTGAATTCACATAATTCAAGGTAACGCTTAAAACCCAAGATTAATACAAAACGGTGTTCTAGAGCTAAAAGAAAAAAATCATATTAAAAAGGAAAAATAAAAAAAAGCAAAAACTGATGGAGTGAAACTCCTTAAGCCTCATCCCTATTAAGAGAATGGAAAGATATAAGACGATCCCGCCATAACATATTGCAATATAACACTCAATGATAAACGAAAATAATGTGGTTTATTCATAGTTCTAAGTGCTAATGGGGGATCGTCATTAAATCTTTCATCTTATAAAGCCGAATAGATCTAAAGAGCGATCACCCATCCTAGTTTATTTTATTTTATTAATTTCCCTTTTTTAATAGGAATTCTTTCTTATAGCCTCTAGAAACGTTTGTGTGATTAAAATCTGGGGTTTAAGTTACTTGAAATTATGAAATACGAATTTAGGGTTTTATCACATTAGAGTAATAATATACGATATATATATTCACATGCTACCATAGTTTTTATTTTATGTTTTTCTCCCTTACATAAGGATACTATCACTGCTCTCCTCCAATCTTTCAGAACTACACCCTTCCACAGACGCTTTGTTACATATCTTCTTTATCCAGTCAATCACAATCTCTTCTCCATTCTTGATCATTTCATCAGTAATTCCATCTATTAATCCTGATTGACCATTCTTCAACTTTCTCATTCTATCTATTACCTCATCCCTAAAATACCTACTTCTTACACCATTAAACCCACGCACATTCATTACTCCCAAGATTATGCAGACTTTCGCAGTGTTCCTTCTACATATTCCTCACGTCCATTTCATCAGTTGCTAAAGTACCATCCCTATTCGTCCCTTTTTCCAATACTTACTACATGGCTCTCTTTTGGGTCTCAATCCTTGTTCCTTCCCTACATCTGTTAGCTATTGAACTTAGGACTTGACCTTCTCTCCCCGTGGGTGAGGGTGCAGGCCAAAAATCGGCTATTCTCGCCTTTCTCCGCCACCCATTATAGGGGACCCTAACCTCAAGTGGCTAACCAATGAGGAGACTATCCCACACTTGGGTGTTAAATCTTTGGCTCCGTGTACTGTACTGTGTGGTGCACGGCCTTTGCTTTGTCATCTTAGGGTTCAACATGAAGTTTCGGGGAGTACTTTTCCGAGGCCACACCCGCAACCCCAGCCCACCCCATGGGGCGGCTGTTTCAGGGAGGAAGGTTTTGAGCTTGAGGTTTCCGCTGTTTCTCTCCCAGGTTATACAATATTGATATTCATCATTTGTTCTTTTTGTATTTGTGTTATTTATTGCAGAGAAAAAGTAAAATGTAAATGTGAGAAAAATTTTTTTATTGAAAAAAATAAAATAAAAATACAGCTTTAAAGAAAGGCAGAATTGAACATCAGTCGAGCGTCCAACCCGACACATTCCTGTCATCCCTTCGGCCAGAGAAAAATAGGGGCTTTGAAGCCCTTGCAGACTAGATGGTTCACGATCCTCAACATCGTCCCTCGAACCAAACTTTACCACCATTAGTATTTCTAAGACTCCCGTCATTGTTTAAGAGGGCAGGGGGGGATGGGTCGGTTTCTATGCAACCAACGTAACCTCCCTTTTCCTCTTAAAGGGAGACTCCGGTGTCTCCACTTTCAATGATGACCTGAAGTACGACACCACGAATGATCTTATAATAAACTGTTCTCATTCTCGAACCCCCCCCCCCCTGTGGTTGTCCATGTTTTGACACTTATACTATATCTTCTAATTAATTTAATTAAATTCATCGACATCGCAACCGCATACTTCACAAACCCATCTTGTCTTCAGTGACGCACTCGATTCCGCTTTACGTACAATCGACACTACTATGACCCCGATGAGAAATGGCTCCCTCCTTGTTCGTGCCACCTGTAGGTCTCAAAGTCAATTATTGGCTTTGATATCAAACTTTGGCGGTATATCTATTATCCCAACACCCGATGAAATTTGTAACACGTCTAAAGGCACGGTATGTGCTTCGGAATTTCGCTCGAATGAAACTGACGATATTCTCTCTCGCTTTTTCAGAAAAAGTTTTTTCGTTTCTTGTGTTTCCTATCCTCTACTCAATAAGATTTCCCGAAAATGTACAGTTTCCTCCATCTAAAGTGAAATAGTGTTTGGTTCACTTGGTCGCTCCATACATATACATACAAGAGGTTTCCGAGTCAAAAAATTGGGAACCCAGAAAGATTGCAGATAATCCATGGCAGTCGCGGTACATCACCCCTTTCAAGAACCACATGGATGTTTCAATTTACGAGCAACTCGTTCGCTTCCCTCTTATGTCCTCAGCATTTGGAAAAATACAGATCAATCACTGTAGAATCACAGGCGCGCCAAGAAAAGCCTCATATTTCCCTTCCTTTTTCCACTCGATAGGCAGTTACGTAACCAACTAATACCCTTGACCATGACCGGCTGACAACACTCCTTCTAAAAATCCGCCTGCTGCTCTCCTGACCAGATATGCACCTCACTCGCAGGCTATTTCCCCTCACGTTAACTTATTCTATTCCTTAATAGGTCTGCACGACAACGTCAAAATCCGGAACCACGGAGCTGACTTACGGCGGAGTTTGTGAGTTCAAGCCCCACTAAAAATTGCCACATAATCTCTAGTTCCTTCCGATGACTGTCTCCCAGACCTACTTTGACTAAGGTTATCCGGGACAATCGTGGGACATCGTGAACGTTCCGTGTCTCTCACTTAAGTTGTTCACCTCCCACCCCCACCCATTCGCCAAATTTTTCTATTCTTTATTGTTATAGGGCTGACGATTCGAAAAAAATATCGTCAGCTACGCATACGGAATTCATCCTTCGACGAACGTTCGTTGATCGTCCGACACTCTGGAATAAGGAAAGCCCCTAATCCAAGCCGCTTCCGCTCCTATTAACTCCTGCAATACCTTCCTCATGGGCGCCTGCCATTCCTGCTACGAGGATTTCTACATCCTTTGCGTCGCTTCCCTCTGGCCGGTAGTCATTGCGCGGAGTCTCGGGCGCCAAAACTCGCAGTGTCAAACCCGCCTTGCCGGGTTCTCATCTTGTAGAGGAATCGCCTCAGCACATCTATCCGACCATCTCATTTTCGTAGTGCTCGCATTTTTGCCTTCCTATTGGAGAGCATCCGTTGATAGAGACTAACCATCTCAGCCTTGGTCCTATTTCGTCGCGTTAGGGTTTCCCCGTCGTTAGTTCCTAACACGCTATTAGCCCCATTCTTATGTGCGTGGAAGCCCTGTACATCCACCAAAAAAAAAAAAAAAAAAATTTGTTTTACGTATTATTATGTATTTATAAGTTATATATTATTATTAGGTAAATAAATTTGTAAACTTTTTAAGCTTTATTATATATTTGAATACATAAATGATTTTAACAAATTATTTTTTATTATAGTGTATGTAAAATATCGTTTAAAGTAACAATAATTGTATTATTTAATTTTGTTTTGCAATATAGTGATGTGGAAATGAAAGAAAGCGACATAAAGCAAGACCTCTTTGAAAAGAGGACTCAAACATCAGGAGACGTACCAAAGTGATGGAAAAAAAGGATGAAACAACTTCTGTAAGTTAAGTTAAAGCAAAGATGATTAAAAATCCTTAAAAGTCAAACATAAAGGAAGTCAAGTGTGCTCACTGCAAGTATGAATGTAATGAAAATCAAAATTAAAAGACACATGTTATCGCATAAACAGTAGCAATGTACCGATGCAACACCAAAGTAATGATAGAAGGAAACTTCAAAAAGACACATGTAACACATGCAAATGTTAAATTATTTAAAATGTTCCGAGTGCAGTGCTTGAAGCTAATCAGAAAAGCACTTAAAGTGACTGTAGCCATGAAAACATAAGCTATTTAAATGCCGAATGTACTATGACTAAGTAAGGGAAGCTTAAAAATAGGACACCTTCTTTCGTTCATGGTAATGTTATTATGTTGTCTTGAATTTTGTCTTCTAATGGTCATTGTTCTTATTATATGTTTTTCAATAAAGGAATTAACACAGACACATGTTTAAGGCATGAATAACCGAAAAGCTTTCTTTTTTATTAAATTTCGAAGTGCAGCACCGATAACACCAAGAACGCAAGCTTAAAATCACACATTAACACATGCACAGTTAACATACTAAAAGTCGAAGTTATCTATGAAGTAAACGGAAAAATTCCTAAATACATTGTTAAACATCAAATTCCCAAGGTTATTTAAATGTGTGACTGCAACATGATGTAATCAGAGAATGTTAAATTCACACATGTTGAAACATGCAAATTTTGAATGTTCAGTTGCAGCTATGAATGTAATCTTAAAAGTCAATTAAATTCACACATGTTGTTGACACATGCAAATGTGAAATTATTAATGTTGCCGATGCGATGAATAAATAAAGCTGTATTTATGCTTTACGATGAAAACACATGAAAAATTAAATATTCTAAATGTTCCGAGTGAGTACGAAAGCAATGCATAAAGTACAATTAAAAGTCACAGCTAGCACATCAAAGATCAATTAGCCAAATATCAAATCAGACACAAGAAGAACAAATAACAGGCGAATGAAGAACGTGCTGTCAAGAATATCACATTATAGCAGAGGAAATTGACTCAAAGGCAATTAGACAGAGATAAACACACAACAAGATTAGTAATTACTGGTACTAATATACAGAAATTGCCACAGAAGGCTACTCCGGTAATACACCAAAAATAGTGAATTACAGAAATAATATCGTTTAAATTTACCGCGCTATAGTATAGCTGACAATTGGAAGTAACACCCAGAAATTCGAAGAACAAAAAAAAAACTAACAAAGAAATACAATTACTATTATTAGGATATGAAATAGAAACTTTAAAAGAGAATACTAATATTATTTGCATTTTTAAATGGAAAAGTTACTGCTCCCTCACAAGAAGAAAAGTACAGAAACTTGCTAATAGAGAGAGGGGGAAAATCGAACCACTTGTTCATTCAGTAGGACGAAGGAACTAGAACTAGTAGCAAAGGTTAAAAAAAAGAACAGAAAACCAGAATAAAATATTTAAGAGATCAGAAAAACTAAAGGAATTAAGAAAGGATACAGTGAAATGAAAAAACCGACCACGAAAATTGAAGGAGATTAGAAGCTAAGTTAGACCCCTAAATAAGTAGGCTGATTGAAAAAAGAAACGGTGGCACCCTCAATATAACAGCGATATACAATAAGGGGAAGAATTACAAAAAAATGAAAGAAAAAACGATTAGAAGGAGGGAAGTTGAAAAGTACCAGGGAAAGATCAAGCATCAGAAGTTAAAAAATTAAAAGTTATAAACCTTAAACAGAAGAGTTTACAAGCTAGAAGAAAATCAGAAGAAATCTCATTGGCTCATAGTAACCCAAGAATGAGGAAAAGATACCTAGCAAAATACGTCATATTAATGTTTAGCAACCGTCTAAATCAAAAAACGAAGTCATAGCGAAAAGGGTAAAAACACACCCGAAGCCAACAACAACTAGAAGAATCAAAAAGATGCAGTAAGAGGTGAAGCGATCAGTTAATAAACAAGATTAAAGAAAATAGTAAAGAGGGCAAGAAACAGCTCAGTATGTATGTGACGATTCAAACACATATACATGCGAACGCATGATGAATTAAGGAAAGTTGAGGAAGTGAAACGGTTAAGAGTAGTTTAATATTTCACAGATGGAGCAAGAGGAAAGGATGGCAACTCTGGCTGTTACTTCAAAGAGTCAAAATGAAACAAAAGAGGGATCTTTCAGGGACTCTACTTCCATGGTTATTATATGACCGCAACCCTGAGCGACTAATAATAATTGGAAAATGGATATAGAAAACTCGATAAGAAAAAAAGGCAAAGAAAGTATCACACCTCTTTTATATGGATGAAAATAAATGTAGATAAAGCAAAAACAGTAAAGTTGAATAAACAGTAAAATTGGAATTTGGGTTGGATAAATGTACGTTTGTAAGTCTCAAAAAAGGGAAGAAAAGCGGTGGTATAGAAGATAAATATGAGAAACGGGAACCGAGCAAGGTAATACTATAAAGACCAGGAAAGAAGAATAATAAGGATAATAAAAAAAATAAAAAAAAAAAAAAAAACAATAATGAAAAATAATAAAAAAAAATGTCCAACAAAATTCATTGTACCCCACACACTAGCACCGGTACATAACACTCTACTCGTACAGAAACCGCGCCTACGAGATTGTACCTAGGAATGGAGAGAAATCGAGTTTCCTCATAGTCAGAATACATACATCGAGAACTAGAGGGAAAAATTATATTAAAATAGAAAAAGAAAGTGTTTCAGAGTTTAACACGAAGCAAGGAACCCCTTAACAGCACCAAATAAAAAAACAAGAATGACATTATCGGGAAGGAGTAAATGTGCGACAGAGGAATTAGAGACGTACCAGGTAGAAAGAAATAAAGGACTTGAAAGACCAAGTATTAAAACATATAGTAATGCGGGTGTCATCGGAAGCAAGATGGTGGAAGAAATGATAAAAGGCGCAAACTTAGAAGGGGAAACTCAGGAAGGAGAAGGAGCAGGAAGGAATATGAAAGTGTAGCAAATGATGCCCTGAATGAGCAGAAAGGAATATGAAAGTGTAGCAAATGATGCCCTGTATGCCTAGATTTTGTGAAGAACGAACTAAGTGAGATAAAATTATCAACTTTCAAGAAATGTAATCTTATGAAAGAAAGTTGAGGTTAATTTTTTTATGTAAATCTATTTATTGTTTTCAACAAAATTGAAAATAAATTAAATTTGAATGAAAAATTACCCATGAGAGCTACACAAAGTGAAATAGATATACTTTTAAAATTAATTCATACAAAAGCAAAACTAGGCAGTCATTGAAATGTATTATAAAATGTGCGCATTAATAGACCATACAATGCGCTAGTCCTTAGGTGGACGCCTCAAAAATGCTTGCATGGATTGGAACACATAATCCTGTTGTCTTTATCCTCATTAGGGATCGATATGCATTGACGTTACCTCCCAACCCAAGTGCTATAGTGATGTTTTGTTTAATAGGGATATTTTATTAAGTAGTGTTAGTAGGTTAGTATTGGGAATAATGTTTTGTAGTTCTAATAGTCAGGGGTGGCAATGTCCGTTCTTGAAACGAAAAGTAACGAAGTGCGTTACCCTGTTATAGCTTTTGACTATGACATAATTACGGTATAGTTTAGGTAATTTATTGGTTTGTATATTAAATTTCAAAACCTCATACTTATTACATTTCATCTTATGTAACCGGAGCTCAGACTTAGCCCTTACACACCAACGATTTAATTGCACCAACCTCCTCCTACAACACAACTTCCTACTACACTCTGCGTCATCCGTTCCTTTTTCATCCAACAGATACGTAAATATTGAAACTCAGACACTTGTTCAGCTGCTCACCATCACATAATTTCACACAAGGACTGTCCTCACTCACAACCATACCTACGTTTACATTTACTTTCAAAACTCTCCTTTTTACACACCCTGCGCTACCAATCCTCTGAAACTCTCGATTCGCCACACAAACCAAATTATCCGCATATCATAAGTATGGCACCCTCCACTCTCTCCATTCTCCCAGTAACACCATCCCCTGCCACCCCACCCCATCTTTTATAACCCGATCCATTTACAACCTGAATATCCAACGAAGACATAGCACATGCCCTGTCCACTCCGCTATTAATAACAATCACTTCTACTTCTTTAATCTTACCACGCTCAAACAGTCGTCATACATACTGTGTTGATTCCATTCAGAGCTTAACCAGCACACTTATTACATAGCCACCTGCCATAGAGCTCCCTATTATTTTTATCATAACGAAAAATATAACAAACAAAACTAAATACATATTTCTTCTTTAACCTCATTTCTCGATCATTTGCTTCAATGTAAAGATTGATCCACATATCCTCTACACTTCTAAACGCAGCGCTTGTCTTCACAATCAGTCCTCAGTCACTCGACGCATTCCTTGACCAATAACAGAAGATCTCCTACACACTCAATTAACAATTCCCCAATATTCCCACAGTACCCTATCCCTTACCACTTATATAAGGGTACTATACCTCCTCTCCTCGCTAATCCCTGGAGTATACCCTCTATACGGTCTCTTCAATCCGGAAACAATAGCCTCCTCAAACCTTGGCCTAACAACAACTCCAAAACTCATCCATCACCATTTTACCTCGGTCTTGATAAATTTCGCTGTAATTCATCTATACTGCAGATTATACCAGTCTTTCACTCTCGCTCCCCATACCGCCTCCTTACTAAATGACCCATCCCAAAATGACTACCTTCTTGCACACAAAACCCACACACATTCACTATCACTCTCCATGTACAGCCAATGTGATCAGATTTCGAATAGTGCTCCCACCCACACTAGTCACATTCATGTTCATCAGTTACGAAAGCACCATCCTATTTATTATTCAATGTTATTCCTTATTCTTAAAATATATATATTATTTATATATATATATATATATATAATTATATTAATAGTATAATATATGTATAATATAGTTTTATAAACTACATCTATAACGTGATTTATCCCCTATGCAGGGGGGTAACACGGGGGGAACACAGAAATGAAACTTAGGCCGGCTATCCCAACACCCAACACGTGTTCGCAGTAATTTTAATTCTTCGCCCCAGGTAGATAACCCACTGCTCGCGAGGATTTGAACAGCGTCCCTGAGAGAGGCGGTGACTCACCTCTGCGCCAACAGGCGTTCTATATATTATTATATAATTATAGATTATATAGATAATATATACTATATAGATATATAGATAATTATAATATAAGTATATTTATTATATAGTAATAAATAATTATATATAATATATATATAAAATATAAATATTATATATCTAGGCATAATATATATATAATATAAGTATATATGTATAAAATATATATATAATATATAATAATAGAATTATATTATATATATATATATATATATATATATATAATTATAATATAATATATTAATATATTATAAACATATCACCATATCCGCACAGGGGCGGGGGCGTTGTGATGATAAGGTTGAATCTGATCAACACCATCATGTAAATGAAATTATATAGAGGGGTTTTCAAGCCCTTGCTACAGACAAGAGAAAATCGTCAGTGACTGAACGATGAAGTTGAGTGTGCAGCTTCAACCCAAAAGCTCTGTCCACAAATAATATATATAAATAATTTATATATAACTATATATATAATATAATAATATATATAATAAATAATATATATAATATATATATATATAAATAATAATAAATATGATATATATATATAGTATATTACTAATATATATATATTATATATTATAATATATCATATATATAATATATATATAAATATTATATATATATTAATATATATAAATTTAAAATTATGATATAAATAATAAAATAATACTATATTATTAATAGATATATCTAAGATAATATATATATATATAAATATAATATATATTTCTTCTTTCTTTCTTCAGCTTCCCTCTTGGCCAAAGATTGGGGGAAGGATGCGGCTACCAAGACATCGGAAAAGAAAGCAGTAGGAGAACATGACAAACGTCGAAAGAAAGCCCCACATTACGCCGCCCTTGTACCATATAGGTGAGAGCCGTCACAGGACAGAAATCCACCCGAGAGCATCATGGGACGCGACGGACCCTCACTATGGTAAATCGTCAATGTAGGCTTTCGTCCGCTGGCCAGTGGACCACAACCATGCCCGGATACACAACCGCATCTCTCCTATCACGCCCTTGAACGTCCGCCTCTGCCAAACTCACATTTCTCTCCCTTCAAACTTTCGTTTACTGACTCAAAATCCAGCTTTCTCTTCGTCTCAGCCGTCGGTTCCCAACACACTCTCCAACTATACATCAACTTGCCAACTGACTATCACCCATCCTTTCCATGACAAACATCTCACAACTTCATTATTCCGCATTTACCCCCTTCTCACACCACACAACGCTCTAATACTTTTATGCCTCATGTTATCAATTCTTATCACACCTAGCAGCCCCTAAAAATTGTCATCTGAACACATTGAACTTTTAGAATCTAACTCTCTTCCAGACCATAGTCACGTACCATACAATAGCACCAGGTAACCAACAATCCTCTCATTGTAAACTCTAGCGCACCAAGACTTAGTCCTTTTACATCCAACCAAAGATGTAATTGCACCAGCCACCTGCCGGCCTTACACTTCCTACTACACTCTGCATCATCCGTCTCCTTTCCGCGCACACATACGTAAATATTAAACTCAGACCCAGCTTGTTCCAGTTGCATCCAACATAACTTCACACTGAGGACGTCCTCATTTACAAAAATAACCTTACTTTTATCTACGTACTTTCAACCCCCTTTACATACCGCTCAAACTCCACCAATCCTCTCAAACCTCTTCAGACGCGCCACACAGAACCCCAAAGCATCCGCATACAATAGGTAGGGCACCCTCCACTCCTCTCCATTCGCCATCATTTTAACATAAATTATATATAATAATAAAAAGGATTTTAGTTGACTGTGGTGGGCATGAATATTCGTTTCTGAACACTATCGGAAATGAACGAAAGAAAAAATAACGAGTGTATTGGTGCGTTACATGAAGAAAAGTAACGATCCGTACTGTTAGCTCAAAAACTAGTTCCATAGTAGGGGTAACGGAGCGGGTCTACCTATATATACGTGTTCACATCACTCGCGTAGCATTGAGTTTCTACCTGGGGCAAGAATAAAACGACTGCGAACACGTTGGTGGCGCGGGTTTGGGATAGCCTTAAATTCGATTTCCTGTGGTCCTCCCGTGTTACCCGCAAGGGATAATGTACTTTCTTTAGTAGTTTATAATATAAATAAAAATATATTATAATGATATAAAATAATAGAATAAAATATAATTAATATATATATATAATATTTATAATATGATATATATATATAAGGGGTCAAAAATGGTTTTTTTTTCGAAAAAAACCCAACGACCCAGGTTTCGTTTCTTCAGAAAAAAGACAGAAAAAAAACAGGATTGGATTTTTTCAAGGTTATTTCAAGGTTTCAGGATTTTGGCCAGAAAAAGTCTTTTCCAATTAACTAGTATATATATAATATATATATATATAATATATATAATATAATAATATATAATAGAACTATAAAATAATATATATATATATAATATATAATATATAAAAATATAAATATATATACAATAAGATACCTATATATATATATATATAAGTAAAAATACAATATATATAATATATAATATATAGATAATAATATAATATATAATAAATATATTTATATTCATATCGTTTATGTTTATACAATATATAAAATAAGATAAAAAAATATATACTATATAATCTAAAAAAAATAAATTTTTTTTTTAGAAAGCCTATGGGAAAAGTAGTTCAGAGTGGACTGAAGTCACAAGAAAAGAAAATAGCTCAAAGTCGAATGTAATTGGACACAGAGTAACACCAAAAATTGAAAGAATGCGAAATCATTACAAGTGGAAAAAAAATCAACTGTGCAGCATCAATTTAGCTTCAAGGAATCAGCCAAAGACCAAAAACCAATTAATCACAGCTCCTTATTGAATACGATTCTCTTCTCACGTCACGAGTCAATCGAGAATATAGATCTTATATTCCAGTCAACTCACATCTTTACATGGCATGCGTCTGAGAGTATTCGATAGCAGTTCCAGCTCAAACTTCAAGTCACAAAAGAGTCCTTCATCTCCATTAACCTCCCCCAAAAACGTAGAAGATGCAGCCACAACTAACGTCCTTTGCCATAACAAACATCAAAGCAAAAACAAACTGTGAATAAACTTGCAAAATTTTTAAATCATATGAAAAAAGATAATAATTTTAATATTTAATAAAGCCATATATAAATATATATAATAATAATATAGATTATAATAATAATATATAGATGGGGTATGGTAAAATAATTATTTCCTTCCGATTAAGAAATTCCAAAAATCATCATATTTCGCTATAGGATGAATACGCAGGCAAGATGAAGCTGAATCCTGGTTGAAGCTATACAACCATGAATATCTCGCACCTTTCATGGCATTTGCTATTAAAGATAACATTTTTTTCCCATCCTCTATGTTCGAGATTAAAACATATAAAATCTTGTCCTTCAAAATGTGGAAATTATGGAAAAAACGAACATGAAAAAACAGATCTCTGCCAAAGGACTGCAATTGTGCTCAGATCTTTAAGGCTGTCCACCAAGTTCTGCTCTATGAAAGTGTTTCTCCGACATTGGCCCCATAACGGTCGTAAGCTAAGAAACATGCTGGTTACAAAAGCCACCACGCTTGTCAAAATAGTATAACTTCACAATAAATGAAGGTAATTACAAAAAAAACACTAAAATAACTTTCTAGAAACAAAAGAAATATGACATTAAAATGAAAGGAAAATGTTTTTCATATTTTAAAACATTTTAAACCTTTTTAAAATCACAAAATATTTCATATTTTCTATAATTTTTTGAAAAACCCAAATTTGTTTTTCAGGTTTTTCAATGGGGTTTTCTGAAAAGCCCCATTGGGGACAATCACATTGTCCCAACTCGGCGAACCCTGAATGATAAAGTATAATATATATATATAGTAATATATATATATAATCGTATTATAATATAGATAAATATAAATATATTATATAAAATATATCTCTATGTAGATATATATCTGTACATATTAATTATATTTATATTATATAATAATATAAATATATATTAATAGATATAATAATTACCAGTCAAAAGTGGGCACACTCTAGGACACCTGGCCAAAAACGGAAGAAAAGGTTAAAGAACGCAAGACACTTTAGCTTGGACACACATGACAATACGTGATTCCTCCCCAGAACCGAGTTGAAAGTGTAGGCCAAGGTGCACCACAAGGGTCCGCAGTAGGGTTCGAAGATTCGGCGCTGCAAACAAACATTGTTGGTACGTACGGCGACGACCGCGGGGGTGTTGGATCTGTCCAGACCGTATATGACCCTCTGCACGGATCTGCTGCATGTTCTCAATGAGGGAGAATGTCCTTAAGCAAGTGATTGATCCATAACATCGTGCAGGCTGCCAACAAGGTCCGGGAGGTCCGTCGGAGAGGTGCAGCTGCGGATCCACGTTTCAGAATATGCCACAAATTCGATTGGTTGAGTCCGGACATACTGGCCACTCATACGCGTATTGAACTGTCAGAAGGTAGCGTCACACATTGTCTCTGTTGGTTTTGCTGTCATGCATTGCATGAAAAAGTCCGACCGAACTAGGCATATGGCCGACATATGTGTCGCAGGATGTTGTGATATACTTACGGCGTGGTATGCCTCATCGAGATGTGCAACTCCGTATGCGCCGATAAATAGATGCCTCCACAGACCAAAACCGACGGCACCTGCAACACAATGCATAAAGAACCTCTCCATAAAGAGCACCTTTGCCCATTCACCGTCCAGGAAGGGTTCGCCGGCAAATGCAGTAGCGCCCTTCGATAAACCAGGTGGCGGAAGTTAGGGACCGCCGGGGCCCGGCCCGCCCAACCACGGCATTTTATAGCGACCCGGCCCCGCCACCGGCCAAAATCAGGAAAACGGGTAACTGAAATTTAACCCTAATAATAGAGGGTTAAACAAACAAAATAAAAAATATATATAATTCCAGTACTCCTTTGTTATAAATTATAAAAATATTAAACATACCTAAATAGAATCAATTTTTTTTGTATTCTACTGATAACTCGTCTGGGTAATCATTAGTCTCGCCGATGTAAGCAGATGGACAGTCATAGCAGGGAATTTTAATAATGCATTGCGTTGAGTAAGTATACTTAGGGGTGTTAAAACCTTTCAAAGGAATGTATACTTTTTAGATAGGCAATATTTTTGGGAAGATGTGTTTTAATTGCATGATTAACATTAGAGGAATGGGAAGATAGGAGAAGTGGGTGTAGGAATGGGAGGTACTATAAGAATTTTTGTTGGCTTGCGAAACTGCTGACTACAAACACTAATGACCTGTTTTGTTTAGTTGGATAAACGAGGACAAAAGTCTTAAAGTTTCTGTTGAGAGATAGGAGGAAGCCAACCGAAGGCTCAAGAATAGAGGCAGGGTACGGTAGCAATTTTGGTTATATCTATGAGTCGAAACCAATGGTGTATAAGAGGAGAAGAGGGTTTTCTTAGAACAAGAAAAGGAATGCTGTAAAGCTCCCACTGAATTAAAGGAAGAAACTTTAAAGGAGGTTTAATAGGTTTAATTTGTTAAGGAAATACTAGGACAAATGAGTTTATGGGAATTCCAGTGAAATTTATTGATGTCATTTGGAAGTGCGAAGAACACGTCGTCCACATAACGAAGCATTGCCATAGAAAGAAGGAAGGGTGAGGAATAATGTAGGGGTTCAAAGAGTTCCATAAAAATATTGCTTAAAGTGGAGATAAGCGAGAACCCATTGAGAGGCCATTATTAGGTGTAAAAAGAATTGTTAAATAAAGACAACTGGATCAATGTGCTGGTTTATTAGACTGAAAGGGAGAAAGGATAATTATCGTTATGTTCTTGAATATAGTTTTCTAGTACGTTTAGAGTAAATGGGACAGTACGGAAGTGAAAAGGGGAGTGACGTCAAAGCTAAGAAATGTGTGTGAAGGATTACAGTGTATGAATAAGTTGTAATGAACATCTTCTTAATGATGAGATGGCGAAGGTGAAATTTTGCCGTTAATGTTTTCATTGAGAAGATAACCGGAAGAAAGTTATAGCGTGCAATTAGTATTGGAAAGAAGGAGGAAGGGGTGATTAAGGCGTGTGCATCTGGCAAGGCCATAGAAGGGCAAATCAGTCTGTTACGCCTTAATTTTATTATAAACTGTCGGGTAATACTACTTGCGTTCAAGCAAATTTAATTATATCTAGATAATAAAAATATATATATAATATTAAATAAATAATATATATATTATAATTATATATATATAATATAAATAATATATAGTAATTAATACAACTTATTCTGCTAGAAAATCAATTTATTTCACAATTCTTCTCAAAAATCTATTGATTCATGTCATAATAAAAGTATCTTTTTATAATGTAAAATTATTAATTAATTGAGATTATATTTAATTTTCATCCTAAGTTTTTAGACTTTCAGTGTTTTTGACTTACATTCTAATTTTAGCTAACCCCGGCCCCGCTAAATAGAGCAGCCCGGCCCCGGCAAAAGACCCGCCCGGCTCGTCCCTATGTGCGTGGACCTATGCAGCCTCCGGCCGGTAATATGTGCCGTAGCACTGATTGCATTCACCATGGTCGTGTGTACCTGCGACAGCTGTATCTGCAGAGGTGAGTGGACGCATTGTATGCACGCAGACGTATAAATCGGTCTTCGACGGTGTCGTGCCCGGGCGTTACCTGTCCTGCGGCGATCAGTGTCATGGTCCTGTACCTGTCTGACGCCACCCTGCAATCGTGCGCGCGCTACATCGAACCGTCGATCAAGTGCCCGGTACCTGTGTTAAGCGTGGAGTATTGTTATCTGGACGCACTGATCACTTTGACATTACGCACTACCTTCTATGTATAGCGAGATCGCTTGTACGTGAATGACTCGCTCGATTAAACCCGACATAACCTACCAGCCCACCCCCAGGTCTAGTTATGTTTCCTTTAATCATCGCGGTACTGCCCCATACTGCAGTGAATTCTCGCGGGTGTTACACTAGTTACACCTGAGCTGTCGTCGTGTGGTGTGGTTTTCATGGGGTAGGGCCTCCCTTTCCTGCGAGTGGCATTTACCCTTGCGGTGCGTTATTTTGCACGAGTAATATATAGTATATATTAATAAAGAATAAATATAATAATAATATATATATTATATATAATATATTATAGATTATCATAATTAATAATATATAATTAT
>JABUQX010111020.1:0-13372 GCA_015478945.1 Trachelipus rathkii
CGGTATGCTCGTTCGATTTCAAATTACGGGTGTTTAACCGTTTTCGCATTTATCATTGAAACGCTTTCCCTTTTCGTGCGCCACTTCAATATATATATATATATATATATATATATATATATATATATATATATATATATATATATATATATATATATATATATATATATATATATATAACCCCCAAAATTTGCTCTTCGTCTTAAAAGGCCCGAACTAAAAGCTTAGCCTTCGCGTCGCACCAAAATGCTTAGCATTATATAATGCCTTAGCCAAAAACCACTAGGTGGGGCTGCACCCCTATGGGGTGCAGGGATACATAACCTTGTCTACGACGAGGTGACACCACCAGCTATAAGTGTATCAAGTTTGAAAGGAATACAACAATTATAAAGTGTTACATTGAGGAGAATAATAATTCGAACACTAACCCTATGACTCAAAAATTTGCCGTCTAGCTAATGCCAAAACTAAGTTTGGGGGCTCAGTTCCCCCTCAGGGGGCGCAAGGATACGTAACCTCGTCTTAGACGAGGTTTCGTCATTAGAAGGGCGGGGTACCATATTTCAGGGGGATACGAAATCTCTAAGACCCCTAAATGAGAGGGATAATTTTATTATAAGACACTGAAGAAAAACTACTACACCACTACTTAGGTTTACGGCAACATAGATCTATCTAGGTTAGGTCTAGGTTTACGGCAGCGTTGTCCCATATAGGTTAGGTCTCGGTATAGATCCCAGCTAGTTCAGGTTATGATAAGATTTGATAAGTATACACAGAATTACTCTGTGTATTATAAACAAAACTTATCATACCCTGAACTGGCAGGCTCCTAAACCGAGACCTAACCTATATGAATCGACGACGCCGCAAACCTAGACTTAACCTAGATGGATTTACGTTGCCATAAACCTAGACCTAACCTAGATGAAATGAATCGTTGATAATCTTAAAAAACTATCGTTATCGAGAAAATAATAATGCTATAGATGTATCGATAATAATCGGAAAATAATTTCGGTAGATCATATTGGAAGAACCTCTCTCTCTCTCTCTCTCTCTCTCTCTCTCTCTCTCTCTCTCTATATATATATATATATATATATATATATATATATATATATATATATATATATATATATATATATATATATATATACAAGAGAGTCTATATATCACGGAAACTGGGAAAATATGAGTAGCATGGGAACATGATTAGCCTTGAAGGGCTTTCAAATCATCCGTTGAAATGGAATCTTTATTTTCGCTTCTGAGGGTTAGTATCCTTAACATTATTGTCTGAAGATGGCGCTCACAATGATTTATTTGTCTGGAAGTATCCTTCATTGATCAACATCTTTTCAAAGTTAGGTTGCGAAAAAATAATTCTTTAAAATTAGCGTTACTCTTGTTATTAGACAAAATTTGAAATTGCTAAAAAAAAATAAATAAAAAAAATAAAAATATATCAATTACGTGTAAAAGAAAATATCATTATAACCATTTTAAAAGTTTGTTTTTGGTGTTTGGCATTTACCATTAAATCATTAGTTTTGTATAAGCGTTATTTTAAGAGAAAATTATATTTAAAATATGGCGGATGGTGAAATATGAACGACAAACACATTTGTCAGGCAAGACTGCAAACTTAATGCAAAAATGCATCAAACGTGCTATTTAACAGTGAACAAACTTGCTGTAAGTTGGCAAATTTGTGCAAATTTAAAGTGAAGGTTAAAATATGAGTAATTTGTGCGATCTTTGTTAAGGACATTTTCTTTTTGACTGTAGATTAACCATTAAATTTGCAGACTTGCTAGGCAGATTTGAATGTTTGCTGTGGAAAACTTGGTGCACGTTTGAAACAAGTTGAAGATACTGTATATATATATATATATATATATATATATATATATATATATATATATATATATATATATATATATATATATATATATATATATATATATATATATATATATATATATATATATATAATATACTATATATATATATATATATATATATATATATATATATATATATATATTGAAGTGAAACTACAAAGGAAAATGCCTATCCCATCATTAATAGCCATAAAAACGTTCTGTTCACTTATTGAATTATTTAGTGTTTGGCTAACCAAACAAATCTCTGTACCGTTCATTCCCCTTTTCTATTTTCAGGTTATATGATTTCTTCTCGTTGCGCATATAACTCACATCTCCGCAAAGCTTAAAAGATTACATAATCTCTTTGTACTTCTTATATGTGTGTGAAAATGTATTTACACTTTTCTCAAGCTGATTACTTTCTACAACTGTTAAGCGTTAGTGACTTTTTATTCCTATGCAAATGAATTGTTATCGAAACTCCAAATGCCGTTTCTATCATATCTGATATCAACATTTAAAGACCTGTTCAAGTCTTGTTTATTTCACAAAATAATTCTTTCACAATCTCTCTCTCCCCAAATCATTCACTCTCCCCCACACTTCCTTTCTCACTTTATGTAAATGAAACGAAATAAACACAAGTGTGTGTGCTCGTTCTCTGTTTTGTGAATATTAAATAACAGTTTTCAGAAGAGTACGTTAAGTAATGCAAAGTTAATGTATTTCATTATTTATTTATTTACGGAATATTTAGAATTCTTCTAAAGTGCCGACCTTCATTGAAACAACTTTGCGTCTCTCTCTCTCTCTCTCTCTCTCTTTCACACACACACACAAACACACACAAGCAACACTTCAGGTTAATACTCTGTGAAGTAAACTCATTTGCAACATGTATTATCATTCCAAATACTTTTTTTTAACTAATTTGTCGTAAACTTTGAGCAAAGAATTGGTCTCGCTTCTCGGTTTATTTGCATACTCCACGATTTGTTTAATTACATTTTGCTTTTGTTTACAAACCAAACACTTCAATTCCCTTTACTGTAACCAAATATTACCAAATAAAAATAATTAAAAAAAAAAACGATTTCACAAAATGATAGATAAAAAGAGTCTGAAATTAAAATGAAATTAATTTTGCATTTAAACTTTGTCAATAAGATAATCCAAGTGTAGTAAGGTATGACTAATTATTTGTTAACAGTGTGAATCAGAGCGTTCATTTCTCTCTCTCTCTCTCTCTCTCTCTCTCTCTCTCTCTCTCTCTCTCTCTCTCTCTCTCTCTCTCTCTCTCTCTCTCTCTCCCTTTCTTTTTAAGTTCAATTCTCTCTCTTGCTATCGCCAACGTTGTCTCTACTGCTTAGTCAATTTTACCTTCATTATACTACCACATACAACAATCCCTTCGCAAATACAGAACAGCTTATGCTCTCTTCTCTCTCTCTCTCTCTCTCTCCTCTCTCCTCTCTCCCTTCTCTCTTCTCTCCTCTCTTCTCTCTAACGCAAGATACAAAGGTGGAGGCCGATGTGCTTCCTCTCTCTCTCTCTCCCTCTCTCTCTCTTCATCTTCTTTCTTCCTCTATCTCTCTCTATCTCTCTCTCCTCTCTCTCTCTCTCTCCTCCTATCAAGTTACCCCCTCAATGCAGGCAACTAAAGAACGTTCGTATGCATGGTATTTAATTATCTTTCGAAGTACCTGCCAAATGGTTACATCCCAGGTTTATCTCCTTACAAAAGCTTTCCTCAAGCATTTTCAAGTTCCTGTCGATATTATACTATACAACCATTTTTAACTTTTTTATTTATTATTTCCTCTCCTTTTGATCATTATAAGCAACAGTTATACAACGATCTTAAATAAAGTTTAAACGTTAATTTTTTAAGAAAAAAAATTATAAGGTTAATTTCCCTTTGCAGTTTAAAGAGTTTAATAGTTTTTCCCGAGATAAATTGACTCAGTTTGCTAATTTCATCAATCGAACGTAGTAATTTTCGTCGTATTTTTGAGCGAACAACGACGACATCCAGCACACCACCACCACATAATATATATATATATAAATAATATTATATATTATATATATATATATATATCATATATAATAATATATATAATAGTATATATAAAATATAAATATATATATTATATATATTATATATAGTATATAATATATATTAATATCAAATTACATATATATATCTTATATATAATTATATAATTTAGTGGTGTGTGTGTGTGTGGAGTGTTTTACATGTGGTGGGTGTAGGTTGTTGTGTGGCTCATAGCATTGGGGTTATTTAAGATCTCCCGGCACAGAAGCGTAATTTATTCTATTTATTTGCTAAACGACATTTATTATTCTATAAGTGTAAATTTAAAATACCGCGGAGATTTCAGTACATGGAATATCGCTTTCAATGTTGTTAAAGAAACTATTAATATTTCACTGCCTTATTAAGCCATTTCATAAATAAACATTTTTATTGAACTAAAAGAAATAAATATTTTTAGGGAACTGAAAAGATATTTTTATGAAATTAAAAAATAATTAAACATTATATTAAGCTAAAAAATAAACATTCCTGGAACTAAAAATGAAAATTTATATAAAAGTAAAAAATAAAATTTTTTGAATAAAAAATAAAAATTTAATTAAACTAAAAATAAACATTTTATTGACTTAAAAGATAAACATTTTTCTGGAACTAAAAAAATAAAATTTTTATGAAATTAAAAAAATAAACATTTTTATTAAACTAAAAAATAAACATTTTTCTGGAATTAAAATAAACATTTTTATGAAATTAAAAATAAACATTTTTATTGAAATTTAAAAAAATAAACATTTTTATGAAATTAAAGAAAATAAACATTTTTATTGAAATAAAAAAATAAACTTTTTTATGGAACTTAAAAATAGAACATATTATGGAATTAAAAAAATAAACATTTTGATGAAATTAAAAAAATAAACTATTTTTATTGAACTTAAATAGAAAAGATTTTCAATTTTCATAAAAAAACATTTTTATGAACTAAAAAAAAATGAATAATAATATGGAAAATATTGTTATTAAAACCTATCGTTTCAAAGTTCATTAAGTATCTAGTTTAATGTACCCTGGAATTTAATTCTAATGAAGAAAAAAAAAAAGAATACAATTGTTAGCTATTGTAATTGAAGGAATCTCATTTTTGTATGTGTATTTAATTTTGATTGGTCTAACTTGAACAAAATGCTAGGTAAATAAGCATTTGCCTAATATATTGCTAAAACATTGCATTATCATGATAATCTAAATGATATATTCTAATTCAAAATTGTTTTAATAAATAATTAAAGCAAAGACAAAATTTACATCTCATATTAATTATTATAATATATATATATATATAATAGATATATATCATATATATTATACTAAATAATATAAAATATATTAATAATATATATATTATTTTTATATATAATATAATAATAATTATAATATATATATATATTATATATTATATAATATATATAATATAACATATATTTATAATTAAATATATATTTATATTGATATAAATATAATATATATATTATATACTAATATATATAGTATATATATGATATATTTAATTATTATTAATTAAATATTATATTAATATATATAATATAGTATATTATAATATATATTAATTAATATACTATATATAATATAGTATATATATTATATATTACATTATAAATATATATATAAATAATATATGTTATAATATATTAATATATATATATATAATCATATATATAGATAATATATAATATACTACTGTGAGAGTTTTCATAAAATGCTAATGATAATCTTACGTCTGGTGTTGGAAATTTTTGTTCCTCTAAGATGATATTTCCTGATCCAAGTGAAGGCCTCTTCTTCACACAAAAGAAAAACTAGTCAAAATTTACTCAAATTGAACAGTTTATGGGTTCTCAGTTGTCGCTGAAGAGATAATTGAGTACATTTCGGTCAGCGAAAACTTTAAAATTGTTTACGGGATAAACGTTTCTAAATCTTCGGTATGAGAGAGAGAAAGAGAGAGAGGAGAGAGAGAGAGAGAGAGAGAGAGATGGAGAGAAGAGAGAGAGAGAGAGAGAGAGAGAGAGAGAGAGAGAGAGAGAGAGAGAGAGAGAGAGCACTACACTACACTACACTATACAAAGATACATAAGATAGTAATCGAAGTATATTCTACATGTAACACATGTGAATCTTCTCTAAATGTGGTAAAATAGGCCTAAATTATCCCACAAAAAATGGGCTGTATTTTACAAAATAAATTGGCCTATATTAATAGGTAGGACTACATTACTCAAAATAACAATACCTATGTTACCCTAAATAAGAATGTCTATTTTATCAACAGAAGAAAAATAGACCTATATCATCCACAAAATAAATAGGCCTATGTTTCGTTTTAATAATGAACTTATTGTTGGCCTATTTTTAAGAAAAGGTCGGAAGGAAGATTTTTGGGAAATTATAGGTCAGTTAGCTTAACATTTCTGGTTGTAAACTTTTTGGAAAAGTTACTGAAAGGAGTGAAATATTTGGAAGAAAAGATATTGTATGACTTCCAGTATGATTTTAGAAAGGGTAGGTCATGTCAGACAAACCTTTTAGAATTTATGGAGTACATAACTGGCTGCATTGACCGAGGAGATACATTTGATATTATATACTTAGACTCAGCAAAGCTTTGATAAAGGCTCCCACATAAGGCCCTGATGAAAAAGTAATTGCAATGTGGTATTGTGGAGTGGCACATGGTTGAATTGAAAAGTGGTTGTGAAAATAGAAAATCTGTCTACATGAAATGGGAATTCAAGTCATACATGCCTGGGAAGATATGATAGAGTTGGTGTCTCACAGGGTTCAGTTCTATGAGGTCACTATTGTTCCTCATATAAGTGATTTTAGACCAGGGACTTAAAGTAAGGTATTCTAAGACTGCAGATGATACTGAAATGGTACCTCAGCTTGATCTGTGGACCAATAAAAAGATTTAAGTGTTTTATAAACAGTACTTTGAAGCTTAGTTTAATCGTGAGTTTGGATTTGGAAGCAAGAGGGTATAGATAAATGCGCAAGTGTCGTTTAACAAGAGCAAAGGAAGTTTATAAATAAACTGTTTAAACTTCAAATATTAGGTCAATAGTAAGAGAAATTGTGCACAAGTTGGCCCCTTATTTAAAGAAATACATGGATATGCTAGAGAGAGGAGTGCAATATAGAGCAACAAGGATTGATTTCTGGGTTTCAGGGTAAAAGCTATGAGGAAAGGCAATGAAAGAAGATTTTAGGGATGGTTTTCTGTAGAAAGGAGATTCTCATCGAAGATTCAATCGATCTACTAAAGATATTTACATTCTAATGTAATATCGAGAAGACTCTAAATAAATCTGTCAATTCTCTAGAAACCACTGACTGGGTTGAACAGGGGACATGGAGGGCGGTTGACAGGAGAAAATTTAAGAAAAAGGTCTGCAGTGCCATCATTCATAATGAAGAAAGCAACCTCATTCAGAGTCAATAGGGTTGTTATTTTTGGAAAGGTTTTGCCAGATAGGAGGGTTGTCGAATTGCCATCGCGTTGCCAACAATTTAAGAAAGGAGTTAGATAGGTATAGAATTGGTTTGGGTATCATATAGGTATACTTATTGACCAAAGAAAAAATGTTGGCGGGTGTTATTAAGGCTTACCGGTAGTTATTTAGTTAAAAAACTGCACAGTTATGACTATGAAAAAATTATTAAAGTTGTAGTGGTGGTAGCAAAGTAATCTTTAGTATAGTATTTTTTTTCCTTTTAGTGGGTAGATTTTGTGGTATACATATGTAGTTATTGACCAGCCGGTAACTTCGTAGGATTTGCATGAGCATGTTACGGGATAATTCCTTTTAATTTGTGGTATGAACGACGGTCCGATTAGCCCATGTGCTACCTTTGTAGATGTTTTCTAACACTACTCTACTGTTCTGAGATAGTGTTTTGGATCTAAGCAGCAATATATTATTGGCCTATTAATTCATTTAGAAAAATAATCGTCCTATTATTATCATCACAAAATCACAAAATAATTAATTTATTGATAAAAATTTTAATCACTTTATATATATATATAGTATATATAGAGTATATATATATAATATAGTATATATATATATAATAGTATAATAGTATATTAATAGTAGCTATATATATATATTATATAAATTATATATAATAATAAATAGTATGATATCTTTTCTTTTAAAAATTTATATTATATATATGTATATATATATATATATAAAGATATATATATATATATAATTAATAATATATTTATATTAATAATCTATATATATCTATATATATATAATATAATATTATAATATGTTATATTATATATTATAGTATGTTATTATAATAATATATGAATTATAATTTAATGAATATATACTATATATATATATAATCAGTATAAGAGGTATATATATATATATAGTATATATATATATATAATATATTATAATATATATAGAATCTATATATATAGTAATACTATTATATATATATACTAAGCTAGATGAGTATCAGTATAGGATATTTCATCCCGTATATATAGTTATATAATGTATATATTAAATAGAGTGTTAAGTAATAGAAAAGACAGTTCTTCTTTTTTATAATATACTAAGTTAATTTTAAGATTAAGCATTAAGATTAAAGATCACGATTAAGATTTATAATATTATAAACTGTATTTTAAGTATTGTGATTTTATATCGATACGATTTCAAGATTAAAAAACGGCGTTCTTAAATTTTCGGAGAGAGAAGAGAAGAGAGAGAGGAGAGAGAGAGGAGAGAGGAGAGAGAGAAGAGAGAGAGAGAGAGAGAGAAGAGAAGAGAGAGAGGAGAGGAAGACGAGATATCGATCAACTCAAACACATTCACTATAACTATATATATATTATAATATTAATACTATATAATATATATATTAATATATACATAGAAATATGATATCTATAATAAGGTATATAGAAGTAATATATTATATATATATATATATTTATATATAGTACAGAGAGAGAGAGACAGTATCTGCAAATATATATAATATATTTATATGATATAATATATATATATAATATATATAATATATTATATATATAGATATATATAGATATATATATATATATAATAGTATTATATTATAATATGTATATAGTATATATAATATATATTAAAATATATTATAATATAAAATATATATAAGATATATAAGATATATTATAACTATATAAAGTATATATATATTGATATATATATAGTAATTTATTATACTATAATTACTATATATGTATATAAATTATTATATCGATTTTGATAGGGTTACTAACGTGAGGTAGAGGTTTTGGTGAGGTGGTGAGTCACAGTTTGCGAGATTGTTGAGTCGGGTGATTAACGTTCTCACCCCTCTCTGGTCTCCCTGCTATATATATACTATAATATAATATATATATTAATATATATAATTTAAGAATATATAATATATATATATAATAATATATATATATTATATATTTAGTATATTAATATATTAGTGTATATAATAAATACTATTATATAATATAATATATATATATATGTATATAATATATATATATTATATATATATATATATATATATTACTATATCGAGTCAGTGTGTTCGATGCAGCTAGTTAGTTTTAGTATTATGTTAGGTTTAGGGTAGGTTGGAATTAGCTAGGATTAGGTTATTTTAAGGTTAACTTTAGTAATTAATACCTAGATCTAGATCTAATCGAACTAAACTGTAACTAACGACTAATACAACCAACAACCTAACCTAACCTAACCTAAAGCATATGACATAAATATATATTATATATCATATATTATAATATAAATTAATTTAGTTTATATATATAATATATATATATATTTATGTACTAACTAATATGATATAATATATAACAATAAGGTGAGAGAGAGAGAGGAGGAGATGAAGGAGAAGAAGAGTGAAGAGATGAAGCGAGAGTCTAACGCCTTCGACTCAATAATCCCGCAAAACTTACTCACAGCCCCAAAATTTTCCTACCTCGGTAGTTACCGATTACAAAACTTCTACACAACTGATGCCATGATTATATATACTCATTAGTATACTACATGTAATATCTCAGTCTATAGACATATTATATATATATTATATATATTGATAATAGTATATAGAAGTATTATTATAGTATATAGTAATATATCATTATTTAAGAGAGAGAGAGACGGAGAGAGAGCAGAGAGAGAGAGAGAGAGACGAGATAATTTTGGGAAAAAATATTTTGGTGCATGGTTTTTGATCCGCAAATGCTATATAGTATTTTTACACAACCCTAACAGTTTTTTAAAATATATTTTATGTTATGTTCATGCAATGTAAAAAAATATCATAGTTTATATTTGGATACTAAATTATATTGGATGGAGACTATAAATGGCTTGTCATGTATGATGTAATCACTAAACACCGTAACCACCACCCACGATTAAGGCATACATACATAAATCATACATTATATATATATTAGTTAACACTATTAATATTTAATAAGTAGATAGTATAATTAATAATATACTATCATATATATATATATATATATTATATAATATATATTATATTAGTAAATAGAAGAGTATAGATAGATATATATATAGTTATATATTATTATAATATATATATATAATATATATAAATATATTAACTATATTATAATATTACCATATATATATATATATATTTATTACGTATAGTATACTTTAGTATAATATATATATATATTATATATGTATGTATAATATATATATATATAGTTATATGTATAGAGGAATGCTCACATTAAGGTTGAATATAAATAGTGAATCAATTCTATTGGAATGCTACGGAAAATGAAATCGATGGGAAGAAATGAATTTGTAGTGAGGTAGCGCGAAGCTGTCGAGATAATCATACAGACTGCGTCATGTAAATGTTTGTTAGTATGTTTGTTTATGATTCATGCTCTGCCGCCATAAGGATAAGCTTTGTTCCATTTGTTGTTGCTGTTCATGAGTGGGCATAGTAATACTGAAACTTTTTTTTTTTGTCAGACATGGAAAACAACTTGACCCTATTTAATATGGTAATTCAAGTAGAACAATCTCCAGTTGTTCAATGGAAAAAAATAAGGACGGTTTTCTCTCAGAGAGAAGAGAGAAGAGACGAGGAGAGAGAGTGAATGAGAGAGAGGTGAGAGAGAGAGGAGAGAGGGAGAGAGGGACTGCGGTAGAGAGGTAGAAAAGCTAACACGATTGGTGAAACATAGGTGTAGTAAATTACTGATGATTGGTACGAAAAAACTTAGACGGAGGTTTGAAAGAAAGATTGAAGCTTTAAAAAGAAGAAGGTGAAATGGATCGAAGCATTGAAATCTTTCTCATAAACTCAAATGTTCGTTATATCTTTTGTAAATTCTGTAATCAGGAAGAGAGAGAGAGGAGAGAGAAGAGAGAGAGAGAGAGAGAGAGAGAGAGAGGAGAGAAGTATCAGAAAGCTAACAGCACGATTGTGTGAATACAAGGGTAGTAGTAAATTACTACTATGGGATTGTTAGCGGAATTGGAAGGTTGGAAAGAGAATAAGTTGAAGGATCTTTAAAAGAAGAGTTTGAGATGGATCAAGGTATTGCTCTCCTCCTTTCATTAACTCTCAAATCTCCTAACTGATTTGTAGATCAGGAGAAGAGAGAAGAGAGAAGGAAGAGGAGAGAGAGAGAGAGAGTAGAGAGAGAGGAGAGAAAGACGATTAGAGAGAGAGAGAGAGAAGGAGTAATATAAGTTACTGATTTCATAATTCTCCGTTCTACTCTGTTCATTTATTTATAATCATTACAAGTCAGCATTGGTTGAGCATAGCACCATTTGGGGGGGGGTAAAAAAATTGAATGTCCAAATTTTGAAATTGTGATGTTTTGTTTTGAAAGATTTCCGAGCAAAAAACATCAGGTGAAAACAGCCGCTCTGTCTACTGCCGTAATTCTGTTTTCTTATTTACTTCTGTCTTCTTGTTTACCTTCTGTCTTCAATGCGCGAGTGAGACTCATGTAAAATGAAAAGGCATATGAAGGCAGTTTGTAGAAATCTCTTTTGATGGAATTTTCAATCCAATTTATAGGGAGAAGAAAGTGTTTTTGCAGACTAAGATTCCATAGCTAACCCCAATCCTCGTAAGGAATTCCCATCGATATTATGAACAATTTACACATATTGTAATATTATAATCTTGATGCTATAAGGATTATTGGATTATAGGAATTTAGTAGTTCGTCCCATTTCGCATCCAACATAAAGATACAAACTCCAGAGAAATAATTCTGAAAGACCCTACAAATCTTTTCAAATTCTACTGGAGTGATAGACCGAAGATAGAAACTAGCTTTAAGTAATTAAGTTTCGTCTATTCTGCGTACATACAACAGATAAGCATATAGTGTGAGGATGTAGATAATCATTTTTGGTAAGCAGAGAAGCAAGAAGAAGAATTTTTTTATATATTTTAGAATAGCAAAAATATTTTTGTAGGATGTGGAATGTGGGCTACTCATGATTTATTTCATTCCATTATTTATCAAGATAAGGGTATATGATAAGTATATATTATTACACATTATATTAGTATATATATATATATTATTATAGTATATATATTTATATGAATATAGTATATAGTATAGTAATAATATATATATATATTATATAGTATTATATTATAAATATATAATATATTATTAATAGAACGGATTTGGGATGTGTTTGGCTTCAAGCTTTTGTGTATTTTGTTAAACATTTTGTTTTAATGTGCATCAGAAATAAAAAAAAAAAAATTCTTTCATTAAAAATTTTAGGAACTTTTTTCATCTAAAAATAATAAGATTGTGCATTATATATTTAGTATATATATATAATTTATATATATATTATATATTATATATAATATTATTTATATATATATGTATTGATCTATTAGTTATATCAATAATACAAATAGATATTAATAATAAATTATATATATATAACGTGTTTGTGTGTGTGGGGGGGTTTCAGTTTTTGAAGATAACAATCGGACTTTTCACCAATTGAAACTTCACAACCATTGATATCTAATAAACTTCAATACTAAGTTGTGTTTCGATATGTGTAAGAGTCTAATCACCGGATCATTTCTCGAGTTAATGGTGCATAACAAAGGTCAAACAGTCTGCCTCAGTAAATCAAGTATACAAAAAACGTAAATTTTTACGTTCTATTCACATTTTATTACAACTTTGAATCATGGTATTTCTCTCTATCTCGCTCTTTCTCTCTCTCTCTTCTCTCGTATCTCT